>CM046043.1:17672409-17917409 GCA_025215565.1 Flaveria ramosissima | reverse complement strand
TTTTCAAATTTCCTTTCCATTAATACCCCTCCTTCAACGCTAATCAAGCAAATCATCACTTGCTTTTGAATATAAATCGGCATCGACAATGATTCATGCCCTACTTAATGTGTATCCATCAACAAATGCAAGATTCAACTGCATTATTTTATCCAGCTAATGTAGGGTCGCGAGCGATTGAAATCGCATAGTGTAAGGATTCCTATAAGTCTGATGCAACCAAAACATCCAAAGTCTCTCTGAAGCAATGCACTAAAGAACTGAAGTAGAATTGCTTCGGAAGTTTTACACCATGCACTAGAAATATTCTAAGTGTAAAATCTTCCGAAGCCAAGACCAATATCTTCCGAAGCCAAAAGTGAAGTCTTCCGAAGCTTGAGAGACAAAGTCTTCCGAAGCCAAATAATGAAGACAGATTTCTTCCGAAGACTTTTAGAGATATGCCTTTATCCGATGTACTTTACCATAAAGCTGGACCACCTTTCCGCTGCAACTCTGTAAAGTCACCAACTTACATGAGTTGGTGAAAGGTCCATGCTTTTGGTAACTATACATTGAGGTCTTGAGTCCATGCTTTCTACTTTATGTACTTTTATCCTTTTTGTAATATATTAGGATGTGAGCTATGGTATGTCATAGTCACAAGTCAAAAGGCAGATATGCCTTTTGATTCTACAATTGATTTTGTTTGTGTCTAGTCAATTGTATCCAGATGGCTTTCAAAGTATAGCCGACTGTAGGTTGTAGTATAAGTATTTCATGTTCTAGTATCTTTCCATATGCTTTGTAACACTTGTAATAGAACTTGAGAAAGCAATATATTGCATCCTTGAAACCTAATCTCTAGTGTTCTCTTGTTCTGTCTCTTACTTGTTACTTGTGTTTTTAGTATCATTATTGTGGTTAATCCAGTTTACCGTTTGATTAAGTTTGGTTAATCTCCTCTTTGTGTTGTTGTGTTGTAAGTGACCACCCTTCACCGGTCCTGCAATTGGTATCAGAGCTTTTCAGGCTCTTGATATAAGATCTCACCATCTTAAGATCCCTCACACACATATATACTAAACTTTCAAATGACATCCATTTCAAAGACTGATATGAAAACTGGAACCATGAACAAGTCCCCACTGATCACGCTTGATGACTTTGATACCTAGTGTATGAGAATGGAAGGTTTCATCAGGTCTCTAGACTCAAGAATGTGGGAGTCTGTTGAAAATGGACCTTTCATACCCAGTACTCCTTCTACTACTGGTGCTGGTATGATTCCCAAAGATGTGGCTAACTACTCTGATGAAGATAGGAAGAGAGTAGAGATTGACAGAAAAGCCATGACTGCTCTTCAAACTGCCCTTTCAAACTCTGTGTACAGAGGTTTCAAGAAGTGCAAAACAGCTAAACAGTTGTGGGATGCACTAAAAATGATGTATGAAGGCTCCTCTGAAGCCAAGGAGAACAAGAAGGATCTCCTGAAGCAGCAGTTTGAAAACTTCACCTTCAAAACAAGTGAAACCATGACTCAGCAATACTTCAGGTATGTTGAGATAGTGGATGGAGGAGTTCCTCTTGAAAACAGAGACATTATAAGGAAGTTCATGTCCTCACTTCCTAGGAAATGGACACACTATTGTGTGGTGATCAAGAGGACTGAAAATATCAAAACTCTTACTCTGACAGAGTTATATGGGATTCTCAATGGCTACCAGATGGAGATGAACATGCAAGGTTCATCTGGCAACTCTAACAATCAATTGGGTTCAGCCCTGTATGTAGTTGAAAGGGATAGCATAGAACCCTAACATCATCTCATATGCTACCCTAACAACTCATCAAAGGGTCCTTTCATCACCTTCACAGAGACACCCAGGGAGAACTACACTCAAGGAAGCCCATTCCAAGAGACAAGCAAGCCTTTGTGTCTTCTGATGAAAGTTGTGGTAACTCTCTTTTCACTCTTGAAGACCTGGATTGTATCCATCCAGATGATCTAGAATATATGGAAATAGTCCAGCAGATGGCTCTTCTCACTCATAGAGCCAAGAAGTTCTACAAGAGAACTGGAAGGAGGTTTCCAAGCAATGCAACCAATGAAAAGTTTGGCTTGGATAAAAGCAAAGTCAAGTGTTACAACTGTAACTTGATGGGCCACTTTGCTAGAGAGTGTAAGGCACCTAAAATAAATGGTGGCCAAGCACAAACTAGACCAAACTACACTGACAAAGCCCCTCAGAATGAGAAGCCAAAGCAATAAGCTGCTATTGCTGTTGAAGAATGAGGCTTTGACTGGAGCTTTCAGGTGGACGATGCTTCTCCAAACCAAGCACTAATGGCAGATCATGATGAACCCAAGGTATTGGAACATCTCTGTACTCCTGAATGCATTGCTAAAGTTAATAGATACAGGTCCTATAACTTGGAGATGAGATCTGATCTTGAGTCCTTAAACATTTTAAAATCTGATTTTAGAAAGTCTGAAAATGATTATAAACTAAAAATAGAGGACTTAGAGAAAACCATTTCAGTTCTAAAACATGAGCATACAGATTTAGGACTCAAATCAAAGATCTCATAACCAAGCTGACTGAGTGCCAGGCTGAGCTTGTGATCAGCAAAGCCAGGGTAGAAAAGAGTGTTCTTGAAGAAGAGACCTTCAAGAACATGATATCCTCGTCCCTGCACAACAAGGTGTGTTATCAAAATAGACAGGGACTGGGATCTAATGAGATAGCTCCTCCACACATAATCTTGTCTGTAAGATCTCCTAGGTGTGAAACTTGTGAAGATGAGCTTCCTCTCATAGATCCTATAAATGAAGAGGATGAAGAAGAGATAGTGAAGAATCCTCTGAGAAGAGTGAAGAGGAGGATTCTGTGAAGGGCCACTATCCTTCTGAGGAGAAGAAGATTACTGTGATGACCAAGTCAATGAGAAAGAACTTGATCAGGAAGAGCAAAAGAAAAGCAAGGAAGGCTCAAGAGATCAAGGCTACTTTTGACTCTAAGCAGAAACAAGTTTTTATCTCTGTAGGGTTTGAAGTAGTAAAGATTGAAGACATCAACCAAAACTCTTCAGCTAAGAGTTCTGGTTCTTGTTCAAATCATCTCAGTACCAAGAAGAAGACTGATCTGCTGTGTACCACTGCTGCACAGCCTGGACCATCAAACTCCAAGAACAGTTCCTAGCCCATAAGAACTGTCTCAGCATCTGCAAAGATGAAGGTGGAGAAGGGATGTAACCAAAGACAGTCTTGTTCTCATAAGGAGACTCTTGTGAAGAAGAAAATGTTGTGTGTCATGTGTGAAAGTACCTCTCACATTGCTAAGGATTGTCCATACAATCCTAAAGGTACTGTCCATATGACCAAGACAAAGACTTTAAAGAGTTTCAAGAAGATTCAAGCTTCGGAAGGAAAGTCTGTTTCCTTCGAAAGCTCCAAATCAAAGAAGAAGGCAAATGGAAAATTACCTTCGGAAGAGAAGTTGGTCTCGGAAGAAAGGAATTCTTCCGAAGCACTGAAGTCTGCTGCAGTGAGTGCAGAATTTTCCGAAGGTTCAGTCATCAAAACTTCCGAAGACCCAAAAGCTTCCGAAGTTTTGAAGGTCAAGTCCAAGACTCCAAAGGTGGTGTGGAAGTCTAAGAAAGACCAAATGACTGAAGTTTCTCCATCAACAACAGCTCAAGATCCTTCTAGCACAACCATAGGATCTATTACTGTTGCATTACCTTCTATTAAACTTAGTGAGCCCAAGACAAATAAGGCTTGGGTTTCCAAATGTAACTAATCATTTTCTTTGTGCATGAACAGCTCAAGACAAAACAAAAATGTCTGGATCATTGATAGTGGCTGTTCCAGACACATGACAGGCAATAGGTCACTACTCCATAACATTGAGAGGATTGATGGAGGACCAGTTGCTTTTGGAGGAGATGAAGGTGGTTACATTTCTGGAAGGGGCAAGGTCACAAATGGTAAGCTCAGCATTGAAAAGGTAAACTTTGTCAAGGAGCTTGGGTACAATCTTTTAAGTGTATCCCAATTTTGTGATCAGAGTCATAACATGCTCTTTACTGAGCATGAGTGCATTGTTTTCAAGCCTGGAGTGGTCATTCCTCATGACCACATCCTGCTTAGAGCCCCCAGGAAAGGGAACATGTACAAGATGGATTTGCAAGAAACATCTCCCTCTGGAGAAGTTTCATGCTTTCTATCAAAAGCAAATAGTGATGAGTCTTTCCTATGGCATAAAAGAATGTGCCATGTAAACATTAAGAACATGAATAAACTAATTAAACATTATTTGGTAACTAGAATGCCAAAGAAAGAGTTTACAAGTGATGATCATTGTGTTGCATGCCTGAAAGGGAAGCAACATAAGGTATCTCACAAGCCTAAGGAAAAGAACTCTATCACTACTCCCCTACATTTGTTACATATGGATCTCTTTGGCCCCACCAGTGTAATGAGTCTATGAAGGACCTCTTATTGTTTGGTGATCACAGATGAATTTACAAGCACTTGGGTTTTCTTTCTTAGATCTAAGGATAAAACCCCTGAGATTCTGAAGAATTTCATCTTAAAAATTGAGAATCAAAGTGATCACAATCAAAACCATAAGATGTGATCAAGGGACTGAATTCAAGAATCAAATCCTTGATACATTTTGTGATGAAAAAGGTATTACAAGGCAATATAGTGCTCCTAGGACTCCTCAGCAAAATGGAGTTGCTGAGAGGAGAAACAGGACACTAATTGAAGCTGCAAGAACTATGTTGTCTGACTCTAAACTGCCCATCACCTTCTGGGCAGAGGCAGTAAATACTGCTTGCTATGTGCAAAACAGAGTCTTAGTAGTTAAGACACATGGTAAGACTCCTTATGAACTTTGGCACAAGAGAAAACCTTTCATTGGTTTTCTCAGGTCATTTAGGTGTCCCTGCACCATCTTGAATACCAAGGATCAAATTGCCAAGTTTGCTGAGAAATCAGATGATGGACACTTCATTGGATACTCTTCCCAAGCCAAGGCTTATAGAGTATACAATCTCATAACTAGAATTGTTGAGGAGTCAACCAATGTGACTTTCAATGAACACACACCCTGCGTGGCTGGTTCTGGTCCTGATTGGCTATGTAAGGATTCCTGAAGTCTGATGCAACCCAAAACAGCCTAAGTGTCTCAGCAACATGCACTAAGTACTGAAGTGAAGAATGCTTCGGAAGTTTTACACAAAGCATTAGAAAATACTCTAAGTGTAAAATCTTCCGAAGCCAAGACCAATATCTTCCGAAGCCAAACATGAAGTCTTCCGAAGCTTCAGAGACAAAGTCTTCCGAAGCTTCAACCTATGAAGACAGATTTCTTCCGAAGACTTTTAGTACACATGCTTTATCTGATGTACTGTTCCATAAAGCACCTTTTCCGCTGCATCTCTGTAAAGTCACCAACTTACATGAGTTGGTGAAAAGGGTCTTGCTTTTGGTAACTGTACATTGAGGTCTTGAGTCTTCAACTTTCCACTTTATGTACTTTATCCTTTTTGTATTGTATAAGGATGTGAGCTATGGCATGTCATAGTCACAAGGTCAAAAGGCAGATATGCCTTTTGATCCTACAATTGATTTTGTTAGTGTCTAGTCAATTGTATCCAGCTGGCTTTCAAAGTATAGCCGGCTGTAGGTTGTAGTATAAGTATTTCAAGTTCTTGTATCTTTTCTTTATGCTTTGTAACACTTGTAAAAGAACTTGAGAAAGCAATATACTGCCTCCTTGAAACCCATACTCTCTTGTTCTGTCTCTTGCTTTACTTGTGTTCTTTGTATCACCTTTGGTTACCCAGTTCACTGTTTGATTAGAGTTTAGTTAATCTCCTCATTGTGTTGTTGTGTTGTAATTGTGTTAAAGCCCTTAAACGGTCCTGCAATTGGTATCAGAGCTTTCCAGGCTCTTGATATAAGATCTAACCATCTTAAGATCCCTCACACACACAAAAGCTAAACTCTTCAAATGGCTTCCATCTCAAAGACTGATATGGAGACTGGAACCATGAACAAATCCCCACTGATCACTCTTGATGATTTTGACACCTGGTGCATGAGGATGGAAGGCTTCATCAGGTCTCTTGATTCAAGAATGTGGGAATCTGTTGAGAATGGACCTTTCATACCCAGCACCCCCTCTGCTACTGGTGCTGGTATGATTCCTAAAGATGTGGCCAACTACTCAGATGAAGATAGAAAAAGAGTAGAGATTGACAGGAAGGCCATGACTGCTCTTCAGACTGCTCTCCCAAACTCTGTATACAGAGGTTTAAGAAGTGCAAGACAGCCAAACAGCTGTGGGATGCACTGAAGCTGATGTATGAAGGCTCCTCTGAAGCCAAGGAGAACAAGAAAGATCTTCTGAAGCAGCAGTTTGAGAATTTCACCTTCAAAGCAGGTGAAACCATGACCCAACAATACTTCAGGTATGTTGAGATTGTGGATACCCTAGTGGATGGAGGAGTTCCTCTTGAGAACAGGGACATTGTAAGGAAGTTCATGTCCTCACTTCCTAGGCAATGGACACACTATTGTGTGGTGATCAAGAGGACTGAGAACCTTAAGACTCTTACTCTTACAGAGTTGTATGGGATTCTCAGTGGATACCAGATGGAGATGAACATGCAAGGTTCATCTGGCAACTCCAACAATCAAATGGGTTCAGCCCTTCATGTGGTTGAAAGGGACAGCATAGAACCCCAGCATCATCTCATATGCTACCCTGACAACTCACAAAAGGGTCCTTTCATCACCTTCCCGGAGACACCAAGGGAGAACTTTACTCAAGGAAGCCCATTCCAAGAGACAAGTTCTTCTCAAGCCTTTGTGTCTGCAGATGAAAGCTGTGGGAATTATCTTTTCACTCTTGAAGACCTGGACTGTATCCATCCAGATGACCTGGAATACATGGAGATAGTTCAGCAGATGGCTCTCCTCACTCACAGAGCCAAGAAGTTCTACAAGAGGACAGGAAGAAGATTTCCAAGCAATGCTACCAGTAGTAAGTTTGGGCTGGATAAAAGCAAAGTTAAGTGTTACAACTGTAACCTTATGGGTCACTTTGCTAGGGAGTGTAAGGCACCTAAAGCAAATGGGGGCCAAACACAACCCAGACCAAACTTTACTGACAAAGCTCCTCAGGCTGAGAAGACAAAGCAACATGCTGCTGTTGCTGTTGAAGAGGGAGGCTTTGACTGGAGTTTTCAGGTGGAGGATGCTTCTCCAAACCAAGCACTGATGGCTGACCATGATGAAGCCAAGGTATTGGAACATCTTTGCTCCCCTGAATGCATTGCTAAGTAAATAGATACAGGTCCTACAACCTAGAGATGAGATCTGATCTTGAGTCATTAAACATATTAAAATCTGATTTTAGAAAGTCTGAAAATGATTACAAGTTAAAGATAGAAGACTTGGAGAAAACCATTTCAGTACTAAAACATGAACATACAGATTTTAGAACTCAGATCCAAGATCTCATCACTAAGTTAACTGAGTGCCAGGCTGAGCTTGTGATCAGCAAAGCCAAGGCAGAGAAGAGTGTTCTTGAAGAAGAGACCTTCAAGAACATGATATCCTCATCCCTGCACAACAAGGTTTGTTATCAAAATAGACAGGGACTGGGATCAAATGAGATAGCTCCTCCACACACAATCTTGTCTGTAAGATCTCCTAGGTGTGGAACTTGTGAAGATGAGCTTCCTCTCATAGATCCTGTAAGTGAGGATGATGAAGAAGTGATAGTGAAGAATTCCTCTGAGAAGAGTGAAGAAGAGGATTCTTCCAAGGGCCACTATCCTTCTGAGGAGAAGAAATCAACTGTGATGACCAAGTCCAAAAGAAAGAACTTGATCAGGAAGAGCAAAAGGAAAGCAAAGAAGGCTCAAGAAATCAAGGCTACTTTTGATGCTAAGCAGAAACAAGTTTTTATCTCTGCAGGTTTCAAAGTAGTAAGGACTGAAGACATCAACCAAGACTCCTCAGCTAAGAGTCATGGTTCTTGTTCAAATCATCTCAGTGCCAAGAAGAAGACTGAGCTGCTGTGTACCACTGCTGCACAGCCTGGACCATCAAACTCCAAGAACAGTTCACAGCCCAAAGGAACTGTCTCAGCATCTACCAAGATGAAGGTGGAGAAGGGATGTGACCAAAGCCAGTCTTGCTCTCAAAGGGAGACTTCTTTGAAGAAGAAAATGTTATGTGTTATGTGTGAAAGTACTTCTCACATTGCTAAGGATTGCCCATACAATCCTAAAAGTACTGTCCACATGACTAAAACAAAGACTTCAAAGAGTCTCAAGAAGTCTCAAGCTTCGGAAGGAAAGTCTGTTTCCTTCGGAAGCTCCAAATCAAAGAAGAAGGTAAATGGAAAATTACCTTCGGAAGCAAAGTTGGTCTCGGAAGAAAGGAGTTCTTCCGAAGCACTAAAGTCTGCTGCAGTGACTGTAGATTCTTCCGAAGGATCAGTCATCAAAACTTGTGAAGTTCCAAAAGCTTCTAAGGTTTTGAAGGTCAAGTCCAAGACTCCAAAGGTGGTGTGGAAGTCTAAGAAAGACCAAATGACTGAAGTTTCTCCATCAACAACAGCTGAAGATCCCCATAGTACAACCATAGGATCTATTACTGTTGCATTACCTTCTATTACTATTAATGAGCCCAAGACAAGTAAGGCTTGGGTTTCCAAATGTAACTAATCATTTTCTTGTGCAGGAACAGCTCAAGACAAACAGGAATGTCTGGATAATTGACAGTGGCTGTTCCAGGCACATGACAGGCAATAGGTCTCTACTCCATAATTTTGAGAGAATTGATGGAGGACCAGTTGCTTTTGGAGGAGATGAAGGTGGTTACATTTCTGGAAGGGGCAAGGTCACAAATGGTAAGCTCAGCATTGAGAAGGTAAACTTTGTTAAGGAGCTTGGGTACAATCTTCTGAGTGTATCCCAATTTTGTGATCAGAGTCATAACATGCTCTTTACTGAGCATGAGTGCATTGTTCTCAAGCCTGGTGTGGTCATTCCTCATGAGCATATCCTGCTCAGAGCCCCCAGGAAAGGGAACATGTACAAGATGGATTTGCAAGAAACATCTCCCTCTGGAGAAGTTTCATGCTTTCTATCTAAAGCAAATAGTGATGAGTCTTTCCTATGGCATAAAAGAATGTGCCATGTAAACTTTAAGAACATGAATAAATTAATTAAACATGATCTGGTAACTGGAATGCCAAAGAAAGAGTTTACAAGTGATGATCATTGTGTTGCATGCCTGAAAGGGAAGCAACACAAGGTATCTCACAAGCCTAAGGAAAAGAACTCCATCACTACTCCCCTACACTTGTTACATATGGATCTCTTTGGCCCCACCAGTGTAATGAGTTTAGGAAGGACCTCTTACTGTCTGGTGATCACAGATGATTTTACAAGATTCACTTGGGTCTTCTTCCTTAGAACTAAGGATGAAACCCTGAGATTCTGAAGAATTTCATCTTAAAAGTTGAGAATCAATGTGATCACAAGGTCAAAACCATAAGATGTGATCAAGGAACTGAATTCAAGAACCAAATCCTTGATACATTTTGTGATGAAAAAGGTATTACAAGACAATATAGTGCTCCCAGGACTCCTCAGCAAAACGGAGTTGCTGAGAGGAGAAACAGGACACTTATTGAAGCTGCAAGAACTATGTTGTCTGACTCTAAACTGCCTATCACCTTCTGGGCAGAGGCAGTTAATACTGCTTGCTATGTGCAAAACAGAGTTTTAGTAGTTAAGACACATGGTAAGACTCCTTATGAACTTTGGCACAAGAGGAAACCTTTCATTGGTTTTCTCAGGTCATTTGGATGTCCCTGCACCATCTTGAATACCAAAGATCAAATTGCCAAGTTTGCTGAGAAATCAGATGATGGACATTTCATTGGATACTCTTCTCAAGCTAAAGCTTATAGAGTATACAATCTCAGAACTAGAATTGTTGAGGAGTCAGCCAATGTGACTTTCAATGAGCACACTCCTTGTGTGGCTGGTTCTGGTCCGGATTGGCTGTTTGATCTTGATTTAGTTACCAACTGTTTTAACAAATCTTGTGAGCATGTTTCAGGATCTGCAGAAAATCTAAATACAGGTGATCCTGATCCAAGATTTGAGCTAGGAAGACCTTCAACTCATACATCTTCAGCTCCAGTTGGAACTACTTCAGCAAATGAGGTTTCTATCAGCACAACAATGACAAATTCAGCTGATACATCTGGCATGCCTTCAAATTCCAGCTCAGAGGCCTCTCAACCAGATAAAGACACCTCACTTGTAGAAGACAACAATGGTGATGGTGATAGTGATCAGGAATTTCTTGATGCTAATAACCATACCATAGATGACAACATCAATGATGTCTCACACTCATTGGATCAAGTTAATCTTGATAAGTGTGATAATGTGGAGGGTGAATCTTCCAGACCAGATTTAAATTTCTCAAATTTAGATCTTTCTCAACAACTTGCTGTGATCCCTCAGCTAAGGATCCACAAGTCTCACCCCACCACAAACATCATTGGAGATGTTGTCACAGGGGTAAGAACAAGAGGACAAACCCATGAAGCAAATGTTTGTCTTCACTCTTGTTTCTTATCTCAGATAGAGCCCAAGAAAGTTGATGAAGCTCTAAAGGATGGAAGTTGGGTTGAAGCTATGCAACAAGAGCTGCTTCAATTCAAAAGGCAGAAAGTTTGGAACCTTTGTCCTCTTCCTCATGGGAAGACTACCATTGGAACCAAATGGGTTTTTAGAAACAAGAAGGATGATAGAGGAATCATCATCAAGAACAAGGCAAGACTAGTTGTTCAAGGATACACACAAGAAGAAGGGATTGACTACACTGATGTCTTTGCTCCTGTAGCAAGACTAGAAGCTGTTAGGATATTCCTGGCATTTGCTGCATCCAAGAACTTCAAGGTCTACCAACTTGATGTAAAGTGTGCTTTCTTATATGGAGTGATTGATGAGGAGGTTTATGTCAAACAGCCACCTGGTTTTGTAGACCCTGATCATCCTGATTATGTCTGCAAGCTTGACAAAGCTCTTTATGGGCTGCATCAGGCACCCAGGAAGTGGTATGAGACACTATCTGAGTATCTCTGTAAGCATGGATACAGAAGAGGTACTATAGATGGAACTCTCTTCATCAAAGGACAGGGAAATGACTTATTGCTGGTTCAAGTATATGTGATGACATCATCTTTGGTTCAACTAATCCAAAGCTCTGCAAAGACTTTGAGAAGCTGATGAAAGACAGATTTGAGATGAGTTCAATGGGAGAACTCAACTTCTTTCTGGGAATTCAAGTGAAGCAGGTTGAAGATGGCATCTTCATAAGTCAGTCAAAGTATGTTCAAGACATACTCAAGAGGTTCAATATGACTGATTGTAAGATTGCTAAGACACCCATAGCCAGAAACCACTCCCTTGGTCCAGATCTTGAGGGGGAGTGTGTAGATGAGCACTTATACAGGGCTATGATTGGGTCTCTTATGTATCTTACAGCTAGCAGGCCTGATATCATGTTTGCTACATGTATTTGTGCAAGATATCAAGCCAACCCTAAGATGTCTCACTTAATCACTGTGAAAAGGATTTTAAGATACCTCAAAGGTGCTTCAACACTTGGTCTATGGTATCCAAAGAATCCAAATTTCAATCTGTATGCCTATACAGATAGTGATTATGGTGGTTGCAATATGACTGCAAAGTCTACATCTGGGGGATGTCAATTCCTTGGTGGAAGGGTGGTCTCATGGCAATGCAAGAAACAATCCTGTGTGTCTGCATCAACTGCTGAGGCTGAATACATTGCTGCTGCAAGCTGCTGTGCTCAAGTGCTTTGGATTCAAAATCAGATGCTGGACTATGGATTTAACTTCAAAGAGACTCCTATCCACATAGACAACAATAGTGCTATCTCTATCACTGAGAACCCTGTGCAGCACTCAAGGACCAAACACATCAACATCAGGTATCATTTAATAAGAGATAACTATGAAAAAGGATTAATTAAACTAGTCAAAGTTCATACAGATGAACAATATGCTGATCTGTTCACAAAAGCTTTTGATGAACAGAGATTTAAGTATCTGATATCAGCTATTGGGATGATTAACTTTGAGTAGACTTTTATTAAAACTAATTCTAATTATTTCTTCTTAAAATATGTGTGTCCTAAGTTGTCTAGTTCATCACTTTCATAAGCTCATGTTTTCTTTGGATGTAAAATTCTTTTTGAAGACTTTCTTTAGATTCTTGAAAATTTTTAATACTTCGGAAGATAAAATTTTATCTTCGGAAGAAAAACATGTCTTCAAAATACATAACTGTCTAAGAGATTTTACCTTCGGAAGAAGTCAAATTCATCTTCCGAAGCTTAAAATTCTTATCTCAGACACTTATTTATTTTTAAGGACCTTTTCCTTCCGAAGCAAAATTAACCTTCGGAAGCTTTGTTTATTTCTATACAAAGCATTCAAGGGTTTATTTCTCTTCCGAAGCATAAATCTTCAAGACTCTCAGGAAAATCTTCCGAAGCCATTTTAGCTTCGGAAGCTTTTTCATCAAAACTTCCGAAGACAAATAAACTTCGGAAGCTTTTCGAATTCCAAGAAAACTACTTTTTGAGCAAAAGTAAACTACTTTTTCAGAGGTGGGACCGACTTTCGGATTTCAAAGTTTATCCTCTTTCATTAACTTTGGTTCAAATCCCTTTTCATATAAATACCCAACGGTTCCCCCTCTTTCCCACTATCTTCCTCAATTCTACTGTTTCTCTAACCTAATTCTCTAAACCGCCTTTGCTTTCTACCTTTCTTCACCCTTAAGCTTTGAAATGGCCAACCTTAACCGCAGAAACAACCCTGATTTCTCCATGCAACTACACAGGCAACATAATCAAGTTGCTCTGTTAAGCTCTGAGAAAGATGCAAGTTTCTCAGAGATTTGCCAATTCTTGACTCTGTCAAACTACTTCACCTCCCTGACCATTGATCCTACTCTATATGAGGATCACTTGCTTGATTTCTGGAAGACCTGCCAAGAGGTCATTATGGATGGGGAGAAGGCACTGTCTGCCACAGTGCAAGGGAGGACAATCTTCATCACTCCAGCCATCATTAACCAACATCTTCAGCTGGATGATGAAGAAGGTGAGGTGTCCTTCCCAAAAGAAGCTGTTAATCATTCTTTTGAGTAGATGGGCTATGAGGGAGATTTCTCTGTAAAGACCTTTAGGAAAGGGAAGGTCTCATCCCAATGGAAATTCCTGCTCCATGTGGTTATCCACAGCTTGTCAAACAAGCATGGTGGATGGGACCAGATTCCTGAGGATCTCTCCTTTATAGTTCATGGAATGGTTCAGGGGGTCAAGTTCAGGTATTCACAATTTGTCTATACTAATTTACTTGCAAACTTAGACTCCTTAGAGTATTACATGTTTCCTAGATATGTTCAACACATTCTCAACTGTGAACTGGGCTCACAGTTGAGGGAAACAGGTAATATTCTTAAATTGGGACAGATGAAGCCCGACATCTTTAAAATAATGAAGAAGCCAACTGTAGGCTTCTCTGGGGTAGAAACAGCCCTAGTCCCAAAAATGTTAGAGCTCATTGCTCAAGGTGACAACCTAGCAACACAAGCTAGTGTTGAACCCACACCTCTTTTGTCCTTACCATTAAAAAGACCAGATATTACCCTCACCTACCAAAGAAAATCCAAACGAACCCCTGCTCAGGCTATTGAGTCTGTGCAGGCCCCCAAATACTCAACTTTATGGGAAGAAGTGGACACTAGAGCTCCCACTTCTCCTGAGGAGCAAACCACTCCCTTTACTTCACCTATCAGGGCTGAGGTTCCTCAAGCTCAACCTGATGAGCTCAATAGCCCAACAACCTTAAGCCTTCACTCTGAGTCTCAACACTCAAGTGGACAACCTTCAGGGGACAGCTACCATCCCCAGCCTTTGGATCTCAACCAACCAATTCCCAACCTATCCTTTTACACTGATGAAGACTTAGGATTCAGTGAGTACCATGAGTCTCTCTTCTCCTCCCCTACTCAAAGAGAGATGAGTACCTCTGACTCTCCTCAGTCTATCCCCCATCAGTCACCTATTACTGAGGTGGACACTTCTGAACCTGTTCAGGATGTCCATATGGAAGAGGCTCTCACTTTTGAAAGTGATTACATCATTAAGACCTCAACCATGGCAACTCAGCCCATTGGCATCTCAACTGAGGCTGCCAGTGAGCAGAGGAAAACCAGCAGCCAAGAAACTCAAGCTGGTGGTCAGAGAGAGGACTTTGGTCCAATCATCTCATCCCCCAATGAATCTTCTGATGAAGATGAGGGGAATTTGAGACTTAAGGTGCAAAAACTGTCAAAAACATGCACCTATTTAGTCTCTAAGGTTAGTCACTTGGAATCTCAGGTGACTACCCTGCAAAACAGGGTCAATGATAGCAACTCCAGATTTCATATCTGCAGGAAAAACTAGCTGGGAGACCTTTAAGGAGAGCTCAACCAGGAACACAAGAACCTGTGGAAGTGATTGACTTATCCTCCAGCTCACCTATGCAAGTGGGTGATGCTACCAAAAAGGGGGAGAAAGTTGTTACAACCACAGAACCTGGGAGTTCTTCAGAGAGAATGGACATAGAGGACTCACCATCCTCACTTGCTGTTGTGCATTCTCAGCAACTTCCTCAAGTTCACATTAATGTGGACTCTATAGACTCTCTCATCAGGAGTCTCTTTGAGGAAGGTATACCAAGGGCTGTCTCATCTCCACCACTAGGAACTGGCAATCACATCATAAGGTGGAGGTATGATGATGACAGGAGAGCCCTTATACTTCAAAGAGTTCAAGGCCAACAAGAAGTTTTTCAATTCCAAAGCCTGAGCTTTTATGAAAGACTGGGTTTAGTCAACTTGCCACTTGTCAATCCAAGCAATTCAAGACAAGCTGACAGGCTGGCTCAAAGAATCCAAGACAGGATCCTTGCAGAGTTTACTCTAAGAAGGAGACTTAGGGAATCAGACAATGTCATCGGTCAACTGGATGTTGAGGTGGACCCTAAGATTAGTTTCATAGGGGAAACCTTGACTGAAGGCCCAGTGACAGAACCTGAGACCCCTGTCTCATCATCAACAACTGCTGCTGAGGTCCAAACTCCATCTGAGACACCTGCTGGTGAAGGTGTTTCTCAGCCTCTCTCTGGCCAGAGCATGGAAGCTACTCCAAGCAATGAAGGCCAAGCCTCAATCCACCCTGAGTCACAAAGGTCTGTTGGTGACAAAGGGAAAAGGATAATGACTCCTGAGGAAATTGAGGAGGAAGAGAGAGAGAGAGGAAAAGGAGACTAAGGGGAGAAAGTTCCACTGGGTCATCTAGCTTCATGCAAGCTGCAATCAGGGCTGCTCCCAGACCAAATACTCAAGATGATGAGTTAAGAGCAGTCAGGATTACCTACTTATAGACCAGGAACTATGACATTGATGAAATCATCTCCCTCCCCTTAGAAGAGTTAAATGAACTGGCTGACAGGGAAGTGTCAAGAGAGTTGAAGGAGAAAGAGGATGCAATGATACTTCTCCAACTCAAAGAGGAGAAGAGACAGAAAAGACTTTACAAGCATGCTCCTACTCTCTCACCAGTTCAAGAAAGTCCTGCACAGGAAGATGTGGCTCCACAAGAACCTCAGGTAGACAAAGAAGAAGATAGGATCAAGATGATCAACTACCTGAGTGCCACAGGCTTCTATCAGGCAGATGCACTTCTTCCCTTGTCCTATGACTTCATTGAGTTCGAGTATCTAAAGCAACTTGAGCTTGAGTTAGTCAAGGAAAGAAAGACAACTAAAAGGAAGCTAAGGGAAGAAGCTGCAAAGTCAAGGGCCATCATTCAAAAGAATGCAAAGAAGTCTGCTGACAGACAAAGAATGGTGCTTCTTGAAGCTGTATGGATTCTCCGGAAGGAGACTTGGCCCCATGTCTCTATCCACTATGGATGAGCATATTAGGGTGATCAAGCAGAAGATTAAAAGTGGAGAACTCATTGACTTGCACTCTCTTCCAAGTCAAGTCCCACCTGAAGTGGAGGTCAAGTTTGAACAACCAGAGACACCTCAACCAGCACCTCCAGCTGAGCCTCAGCAAGCTTCATCTTCTGATCCTAGGCAGGGTCTAACTCCCTCTCCTTCTGAACCTGTGAGGGAGGAACACCCAACTGAGAAAGACACTGATGATCAATATGGTGCTGCAGACCAGTCTTCTCAGTTAAAGACATCCAAGAGGAAGAAGAGGATGGCTTCTAAACCAAAGACTAAGAAGAAGAAGCCAAAGTCATCTACCTCTGCACCTCAGGCTGAATCAGATCAACCTGAGGAAGTGCATGATGAGGCAGCCCAATCAACTCCTATTCAAGTGGCTCCTCTAACTAGTGAGACACCCATCTTTTCCTGGACTTACTCTACTAATCCAGAAAGATGGACTGTTATCAGAGATCAAGGTGTTGAGAATGTCTACTCCTGGCAAGACATAATCAACTTACCTCTGCATGATCTCTTTGAGATGAGAAGATACTATGAAAGTCTTGATGATCCTGACCATCTCATGAAGAAAGGAATGGTCCTGATTGTACTGAAGACTACCAACATTTGAAGATCTTCCAAGTGTTTTGGTAGCATCAGCCTAGGGGGAGTTTGTAAGGATTCCTGAAGTCTGATGCAACCCAAAACAGCCTAAGTGTCTCAGCAACATTCACTAAGTACTGAAGTGAAGAATGCTTGGGAAGTTTTACACAAAGCATTAGAAAATACTCTAAGTGTAAAATCTTCCGAAGCCAAGACCAATATCTTCCGAAGCCAAACATGAAGTCTTCCGAAGCTTCAGAGACAAAGTCTTCCGAAGCTTCAACCTATGAAGACAGATTTCTTCCGAAGACTTTTAGTACACATGCTTTATCTGATGTACTGTTCCATAAAGCACCTTTTCCGCTGCATCTCTGTAAAGTCACCAACTTACATGAGTTGGTGAAAAGGGCCTTGCTTTTGGTAACTGTACATTGAGGTCTTGAGTCTTCAACTTTCCACTTTATGTACTTTATCCTTTTTGTATTGTATAAGGATGTGAGCTATGGCATGTCATAGTCACAAGGTCAAAAGGCAGATATGCCTTTTGATCCTACAATTGATTTTGTTAGTGTCTAGTCAATTGTATCCAGCTGGCTTTCAAAGTATAGCCGGCTGTAGGTTGTAGTATAAGTATTTCAAGTTCTTGTATCTTTTCTTTATGCTTTGTAACACCTGTAAAAGAACTTGAGAAAGCAATATACTGCCTCCTTGAAACCCATACTCTCTTGTTCTGTCTCTTGCTTTACTTGTGTTCTTTGTATCACCTTTGGTTACCCAGTTCACTGTTTGATTAGAGTTTAGTTAATCTCCTCATTGTGCTGTTGTGTTGTAATTGTGTTAAAGCCCTTAAACGGTCCTGCAGGCTATTTGATCTTGATTTAGTTACCAACTGTTTTAACAAATCTTGTGGATATGTTTCAGGATTTGCAGAAAATTAAAATACAGGTGATCCTGATTCAAGATTTGAGCTAGGAAGACCCTCAACTCATACATCTTCAGTTCCAGTTGGAACTACTTCAGCAAATGAGGTTTCTATCAGCACTACAATGACAAATTCAGCTGATACATCTGGGGTGCCTTCAAATTCAGCTCAGAGGCTCCACAACCAGATAAAGATACCTCAATTGTGGAAGACAACAATGGTGATGGTGAAAGTGATCAGGAATTCCTTGATGCTAATAACCACACCATAGATGACAGCATCAATGATGTCACACACTCATTGGATCAAGTTAATCTTAATAAGTGTGGTGAGGTGGAGGGTGAATCATCTATGCCAGATCCAAATTTCACAAATTTGGATCTTTCTCAGCAACTTGCTGTGATCCCTCAGCTAAGGATCCACAAGTCTAACCCCACCACAAACATCATTGGAGATGTTGTCACAGGGGTAAGAACAAGAGGACAAACCCATGAAGCAAATGTTTGTCTTCACTCTTGTTTCTTATCCCAGATAGAGCCAAAGAAAGTTGATGAAGCTCTAAAGGATGGAAGTTGGGTTGAAGCTATGCAACAAGAGTTGCTTCAATTCAAAAGACAGAAATTTTGGAACCTTTGTCCTCTTCCTCGTGGGAAGACTACCATTGGAATCAAATGGGTTTTTAGGAATAAGAAGGATGATAGAGGAATTATCATCAAGAACAAGGCAAGACTAGTTGTTCAAGGATACACACAAGAAGAAGGGATTGACTACACTGATGTCTTTGTTCCTGTAGCAAGATTAGAAGCTGTTAGGATATTCCTGGCATTTGCTGCATCCAAGAACTTCAAGGTCTTTCAACTTGATGTAAAGTGTGCTTTCCTGTATGGAGTGATTGATGAAGAGGTTTATGTCAAACAGCCACCTGGTTTTGTAGACCCTGATCATCCTGATTATGTCTGCAAGCTTGACAAAGCTCTTTATGGGCTACATCAAGCACCCAGGAAGTGGTATGAGACATTGTCTGAGTATCTTTGCAAACATGGATACAGGAGAGGTACTATAGATGGAACTCTCTTTATCAAAGGACAAGGAAATGACTTATTGCTAGTTCAAGTATATGTAGATGACATCATCTTTGTTTCAACTAATCCAAAGCTCTGCAAAGACTTTGAGAAGCTGATGAAAGACAGATTTGAAATGAGTGCAATGGGAGAACTCAATTTCTTTCTGGGAATTCAAGTGAAGCAAGTTGAAGATGGCATCTTCATAAGTCAGTCAAAGTATGTTCAGGACATACTCAAGAGGTTCAACATGACTGATTGTAAGATTGCTAAGACACCCATAGCCAGAAACCACTCCCTTGGACTTGATCTTGAGGGGGAGTGTGTAGATGAACATTTATAAAGGGCTATGATTGGGTCTCTTATGTATCTTACAGCTAGCAGGCCTGATATCATGTTTGCTACATGTATTTGTGCAAGATATCAAGCAAATCCTATGATGTCTCACCTAATCACTGTCAAAAGGATTTTAAGATACCTCAAAGGTGCCTCAACACTTGGTTTATGGTATCCAAAGAATCCTGATTGCAATCTGTATGCTTATACAGATAGTGATTATGGTGGTTGCAACATGACTGCAAAGTCTACATCTGGGGGATGTCAATTTCTTGGTGGAAGGGTTGTCTCATGGCAATGCAAGAAACAATCCTGTGTGTCTGCATCAACTGCTGAGGCTGAATACATTGCTGCTGCAAGCTGTTGTGCTCAAGTGCTTTGGATTCAAAATCAGATGCTGGACTACGGATTTAACTTCAAGGAGACTCCTATCCATATAGACAACAATAGTGCTATCTCTATCACTGAGAACCCTGTGCAGCACTCAAGGACCAAACACATCAATATCAGGTATCATTTAATAAGAGATAACTATGAAAAGGGATTAATTAAACTAGTCAAAGTTCATACAGATGAACAATATGCTGATCTGTTTACAAAAGCTTTTGATGAACAGAGATTTAAATATCTAATATCAGCTATTGGGATGATTAACTTTGAGTAGATCTTTTCTTAAAACTAATTCTAATTATTTCTTAAAATATGTGTGTCCTAAGTTGTCTAGTTCATCACTTTCATAAGCTCATGTTTTCTTTGGATATCAAATCCTTTTTGAAGACTTTCCTTAGATTCTTGAAAGTTTTCTGATCCTTCGGAAGATATATTTTTACCTTCAGATGAAAATCATGTCTTCAAAATAAATAACTGTCTAAGAAATTTTACCTTCGAAAGAAGTTTCAATCTAACTTCCGAAGCTTAAACACTTATTTGTTTTTAAGGACTTTTTCTTCCGAAGCAAAATTAACTCTCGGAAGCTTTGTTGTTTTATATACAAAGCATTCAAGTGTTTATTTCTCTTCCGAAGCAAAATTTTCAAGATCCTCAGGAAAATCTTCCAAAGTCATTTTAGCTTCGGAAGCTTTTTCATTAAAACTTCCGAAGATAATTTACCTTCGGAAGCTTTTCGAATTCCAAGAAAACTACTTTTTGAGCAAAAGTAAACTACTTTTTCAGAGGTGGGACCGACATTCGGATTACAAAATTATCCTCTTTCATTAAATTTGGTTCAAATCCTTTTCACATAAATATCCAACGGTTCCCCCTCTCCCTCACTATCTTTTTCAATTCTACTATTCCTCAAACCTAATTCCCAAACCGCCTTTGCTTTTCACCTTTCTTTATCCTTAAGCTTCTAAAATGGCCAACCTTAACCGCAGAAACAACCTAGATTTCTCCATGCAACTTCACAGGCAACACAATCAGGTTGCTCTGTTAAGCTCTGAGAAAGATGAAAGTTTCTCAGAGATTTGCCAGTTCTTAGCTCTATCAAATTACTTCACCTCCCTGACCATTGATCCTACTCTTTATGAGGATCATCTGCTTGAACTTTGGAAGACCTTCCAAGAGGTTATCATGGATGGGGAGAAGGCACTGTCTGCCATAGTGCAAGGGAGGACAATCTTCATCACTCTGGCCATCATCAACACTCATTTGCAGCTGGATGATGAAGTAGGTGAGTTGTCCTCCCAAAGGAAGCTGTCAATCATTCCTTTGAGCAGATAGGCTATGAGAGGGATTTCTCTATAAAGACCTTCAGGAAAGGGAAGGTCTCATCCCAGTGGAAATACCTACTCCATGTGGTTATCCACAGCTTGTCAAACAAGCATGGAGGGTGGGACCAGATTCCTGAGGATCTATCCTTTATAGTGCATGGAATGGTTCAAGGGGTCAAGTTCAGGTACTCTCAATTTGTCTATACCAATTTGCTTGCTAACTTGGACTCCTTAGAGTATTATATGTTTCCTAGATATGTTCAACACATTCTCAACTGTGAACTGGGCTCACAGTTGAGGGAAACAGATAATATTCTTAAATTGGGACAGATGAAGCCCGACATCTTTAAAATCATGAAGAAGCCAACTGTAGGCTTCTCAGGGGTAGAAACAGCCCTGGTCCCCAAAATGTTAGAGCTCATTGCTCAAGGTGACAACCTAGCAACACAAGCTAGTGTTGAACCCACACCTTCTACCTCTCTACCACTAAAAAGGCCTTAAGTAACCCTCACCTACCAAAGAAAATCCAAACGAATCCCTGCTCAAGCTATTGAGTCTGTGCAGGTCCCCATATACTCACCTTTACAGGAGGAAGTAGACACTAGAGCTCCCACTTCCGATGAGGAGCAAACCACTCCCATCTCTTCAACTATCAGGGCTGAGGTTCCTTATGCTCACCCTGATAAGCTCACAAGCCCAACTGCCTTAAGCCTTCACTCTGAGTCTCAACACTCAAGTGAACAACCTTCAGGGGACACTTACCATCCCCAGCCTTTAGATCTAAATCAACCCATTCCCAACCTATCCATCTATACTGATGAAGACTTAGGTTTTAGTGAGTACCATGAGTCTCTCTTCTCTTCCCCTACTCAAAGAGAGATGAGTACTCCTGAGTCTCCTCAGTCTAGCCCACATCAATCACCTATAACTGAGGTGGATACTTCTGAATCTGTTCAGGATATCCATATGGAAGAGGCTCTCACTTCTACAAGTGATTACATTATTAAGACCTCAACCATGGCAACTCAGCCCATCGACATCTCAACTGAGAATGTCAATGAGCAGAGGAAATCCAACAGCCAAGAACCTGAAGCTGGTGGTGAGAGAGAGGACTTTGGTCCAATCATCTTATCCCCCAATGATTCTTCTGATGAAGAAGAAGGGAATCTGAGACTAAAGGTGCAAAAACTGTCAAAAAGATGCTCCTATTTAGTCTCTAAGGTTAGTCACCTTATATCTCAGGTGACTACCTTACACGACAGGGTCAATGATCAGCAACTTGAGATTTCATATCTTAAGGAAAAACTAGCTGGGAGACCTTTAAGAAGAGCTCAACCAGGAACACAAGAACCTGTGGATGTGATTGACCTATCCTCCAGCTCACCTATGCAAGTAGGTGATGCTACCAAAAAGGGAGAGAAAGTCATTGCAGCCACAGAACCTGGGAGTTCTTCACAGAGAATGGACATTGAGGACTCACCATCCTCACTTGCAATTGTGCATTCTCAGCAACTTCCTCAAGTTCATATTAATGTGGACTCTATAGACTCTATCATCACGAGTCTCTTTGAGGAAGGTATACCAAGGGCTATGTCATCCTCACCTCAAGGAATTTCAAACTACATCATTGGGTGGAGGTATGATGCTGATAGAAGAGCCCTTATTCTTCACAGAGTTCAAGATGATAGGATCAAATGTACCAATCTGTGATGATTTATGAACACAATTCAATGAAATTCACACAAAGTAATCAAATCAAAACAAGATATCAACAAAATTCAAGTTTCATTAATATCAAGCTAAGACAATTACAAAGTATGAAAGCAGGTTCGAATACAATTCTTAGTTACCTACTACCTGTAAGTCTAAGCTATTTATAATGAAACAAAAAATAAAGGAACTAACTAATTACAATTCTAGTCCCTATACTATTACAAAATATTAAAAGACAACTAAAGACAACATGTTAATCTTTCTTAGAGCACTAACAATACTCCCCCTAAGATTGACATGGTCTTCTGTCTTCAAAATCTTCAATCTTTGTCTTCTTTTCCATCTTCAGCTTTATCTTCAGCCTTTATCTTCAACTCTTTGTCTTCATCCTTCAAAGAAATCTTCTGGTTCTTCTTTGACCTTAAACATCGGCTTCTGTTTGTACATCTCTAATTCTTTCAAAGCATTTGAAATTGCAGACTTGAATTTACTTGCAAGAATTCCTTGTTCGGGTTTAGATTCATTCGTCTTAATCTCCATCTGGTTCATTCTCTCTAACGTATCTTTTGAAAGACATGAAATATCAATGTTAGCATATAACTCAATAGGCTTTTGACTTTCCTTTGAGTATACTTCTAGTACTCCTTTTCTTGATATTCTCATGAATTCAATATCTTTAATATCTTTCTTGACAATCTTGGCATAAGCAAGAGCCTTTCTCAAAGATATTCTTTCCATAGCTGCATTCATCACATTAATAATGGAAATGAAATATTTCTTGTCTTGCTCCGCTATCTCAGGAGATACTTTCTCAAATTTTTGTACAGACAAAAATGAGATATAACTCGGATGTAAAAGCTTTAGCTCAAAAACTCCAAATAAAGTAATCATGTCCTCATCCCATCTTTCTAGATTTCGGACCAACTTAAGCTCAAACGTCTCAGTGTTATAAAACCATTTGAGGATTGGCTTTGAGTTTTGATTACCATCTATCACTTTCAGACCACGAGTTGTAACCTTCTCAAAATACTTGTCATAAAATTCAATCATAGAATGTTCCTCCTCAGATTGTAATCCCTTGAGCTTTTTATTATTCCTCATAGTAACAAAATACTCTTTATCTTCTTGCTCACATCTTGTATTAAGAAAATTACTTGATCGATCCAGTCCTCTTCTTAATAATTCTACAAACATCTTGCCACGTTTTGAATCAGAAGGATTGATCAATGGTAATCTATTCAGCTCTTTCAGATCTTGCACTGGACGTTTTATGATGCTAGAGTAAAAGTGATATACATCACACACAACATTTACTCTCTTTATCAAAAATGCATCAAATACTTCATCATACTTCCATGCGATAACTTTTACTTGGTTGGTAAAATCTGGAGCAATTATAGCATTCAACAGTTTAGCAACTGATTGTCCTCTTTGCAGTACGTTTCTTACCAAGTCTCCAGTTGATCTTGAATTATCAAAAATATGCATTTGTACAGTAGAAGCTTGAATTATAGCATTCAAATACTTCATCATACTTCCATGCGATAACTTTTACTTGGTTGGTAAAATCTGGAGCAATTATAGCATTCAACAGTTCAGCAACTGATTGTCCTCTTTGCAGTACGTTTCTTACCAAGTCTCCAGTTGATCTTGAATTATCAAAAATATGCATTTGTTCAGTAGAAGCTTTGTAAGCTTGTCTTTCTGGATCAGCAAACATTTCAATCAACTCTTTTCTGTGAACATGTGCATCAACAAATCTTGGCATTTGTTTGATCTCCTGTGGCTTTAACATCTGGTCCTTTTTGTTATTTCAAGATACTGAGGATTATCTGTATCCAAGTACAGTCATCTTCTTCAATTGTTTCTTCGTCTCTTGAAAACTTCTGACAAGGTTCCTCAAAGATACAGATTGTAATCTCTTTAGTTTCCTCCAAGGGTAGTTTCTAGCTTGCAACCATGATCTTAGAGCTAGAATACTCATCTTCTGGATCAGGATGGTGCAACTCAGAGCTAGATAGTTCTTCTACATAAATCACTTCTTTTGCTCTTGTCCATTCACCATGCTCAATAATAATCTCATTTGGATCTACTGGTGCAACTGACTCTGCAGAAATACATTTCTCATATTCATCGTTAATCTGAGAAACAGTCAGTCCATCCAAATATACATAATTGTATTTCATCTTCACAAGATAATTATATCTTTCTTCAAAGTCTTGTGGTACTTCATCTTGTTCATGAGTATGTTCTTGTGAAGAAAAATGAGATACAAATTGAGCTTCATCAATATCTTCATCATCCAGAACTTCATCATACCAATCATCATTGTATACTTTCTCAATATCTTCTAAAGCCTCAATCTGTTCTTGAACATTCTGTTCTTGTTAGGACCTGGTATTTGAACGAAATACCGAGTGATTGCGTGTTAAACCAACTCAAATAGTGCGGAATCCTATTTGATTGGCGATCCAATCAGTGAGAACACACGATGAATCAATCAAGAATTGATTTCAACGTCAGAAATCGATTAGGAACCGATCTGATGTGTTCTATGAACTTGGAGAACGATTTGGGAGGCTTCTGGACGGCTAGGGTACGTCTGGAGTCGTAATGGGATGAATGCTTGCGTTTTCCCACGAATTGGGTCTATTTATAGGTTAGTATTGGTCAATCGTGCGACTGGGCCATAAGTATGGTTCAGTCGTGCGATTGAACCATGCGGTTGATTCATCCGCACGACTGAGTGTTCAGTCGTGCGATTGAGTCAATCTTATGTGTCAATCATACGACTGATCCAGTCTCCTGGTTCAGTCGTGCGATTGAGTCAATCGTATGAAGTTATTCATGCGTGTGGTCCATTCGCATGGGCCATCCGCATGAGAACTTCATTAAGTTAAGTTTGAATGTTCTATTTAATATAACTTAATGTGCACTCATTCAAACATTCATAAACCCAATCAATTCAATCACAACTCATTAATGAAATATTAAACATCACAAGTAACAACCAATTCATATCATTTCATTAATCAATTACAATTACATCAAAAACAGACAGACAAGTTCATTACATTACAAATCATGATCTAGGGACATACATGTATCAACAAACTCCCCCTTGGACCTAGATCTATCTATTCTCTTGTCTTCTGCATAACCTCCTTATATCTCTTGTACTTCTCCTCTTTAGTGACTCCTGCGTGTATCTCAAAAGCAAAGCAGAGTCTTATTACGTTTTGGAATTGGAGGGCTTGTACAATATCTTGCGTGTCATAGAACAGTGGCCACTTATATAATGTGTAAACATCATTAGCAGATAAGTTGGTTAGCCACATCGGGTCGAATACCCTGATAGTATCCATCTGGCCCTCTCTGTTCAACACTATGACAGCTTCAGCTGTTCTCCAATCGTAGTACCACCATTTGAAGTGGGGAGTGAAGTCCTGTGGCATTTCCCTCAGAGGGATTCTTGACATAGTGCGCGGAGGACTCCACTTCAGCACAATCTTTGGCTTACCAGTTATGGGATCAACTTCAGAATGTCTGATATACCTCGTAGGTTGTTGAGGTTTGAAGTTGACCCACCTGGTGTGGTACTCTTTCCTCAGGGCAGCCTCAAACCAGCCTGACATCTTCCTCGAGTCAGCATACAGCAGCTTTAGTTTCGCCAGCTGGTTGAGCTCAAAACCAGGTAGAGTCTTCAGATCATGTGGGAACCTGAAGTACTCTATGCCCTGCTCCCTCTTAACAGCATACGCGTTAAGGTCTTCAAAATATGCCCAAGAGATAATCCTGCCCGACACCTTATGGTGTTTCTTGACTTTGTAGAGCTTGGTGTAGGCATCTCTCTTTGGTGCACCCCGCTGGGCTCTCACTTCCTCAAAACAGGCAGCCCATTCAGCCTTACGAATATCTACATCTGCATTGGAGGCTTGGGCTGTTTCTGCAGTCTTTTCTGCTTCTTGCTCCATCTTGTTGAGTACCTCAAAAGTATCACTGACTAGGGATTCACCCAAATTGGGGACCACATTTCCCTCGGCGTCAGCGTACTGAGGATACTCTTCTGCAGTGATGTCTTCAATCTCAACCTCATCAATGTCGTTCAGTTCCTCATCACTGGTTGAGTCCACTGTTGGAGCATCCTTCACGATTTCATCGGGATTGAGTTTGAACATTTCAGCTATTTGCTCATCAGACAGGTCATGAATTATCTCCCCTTCTTCAGGGGTATAACTCACAGACCGTCTTACTATCCCTTGTAGGTCAAGAATCATAGTTAACTGAGTCTTGACCATTTGAAGGGGAGTAAAGTCAAACTCATCCCTCTGAAAGTTTGGATCTGTTTGATATAAACATTCAACACATAAATCATTAGTAATTAATCAAACAGACATATATTAACTTAACTTAATATATATAAACATTTAATACATTTGTTTTTCATTCATGATTCAAGTACAAAGTAAATAAACAAATAAAACATCTAATCAGTACTTTGATCCTGAATCTGTGGTGTGTCGCTCGGAGGAGCAGAAGTAGTGGATGACTGGTCTTGTCGACGTTTGGATCTGCGCTCCTGACCTGAGGCAGAGGCCGATGCAGCCGCATCCCCTCCTTCTGCCTCGTCATCATCATCGTGTCCTTCTGTCCTTTCTTCTTCCGTCTCCTCTTCATCATCATCTTCCTCATCCTCATCCTCATCTTCATCATCATCATCTCCGTCGTCTCCGTCACCCTCCTTTAGCTTCAGGGGCTCATCCTTCGACCCCTTCAGCCTCAGCATGATCGTCTTGTTGGTCGACTCCAACTCCTCAATACGTTTGGCGGACTGAGCCTGAGTATCTTGGAGTTGGGCCACCTCAACTCTCTGCTGGTCTATGACCCGAGCTTGCTCTGCCAATTTCTGAGATTGGGCAGCAGCCAAGTCGGTCAGTCTGCGGATCTGGGCCGCCTTCTCCTCGTCAGCAGCAAGCAGACGCATAACCATCCGGTTAAGCGCTGAGAGCTGCTCCTCTACCCCAATGTGAGGTAGAGTGAATCCATGTACCTGTGAGGGCTGGGCTGACGGTCCAGCCTGATGTGTGGTGGTGGTGGCAGTGGCTGTGGTGAATATGGGTCGGTGAGCTGATGGTGGTGAAGTGGGGGTGAATGGTCTGGTGATGGATGGGATAGATATAGTGGTGGTGGGTAAGGTGGTGGATGTGGTAGTAGGAGTAGTGGCTGTGGTGGCTGTGGTGATGGGTGGAATCTCAGTAGTGGTGGTTGTGGTGGCTGTGGTGGTAGAAGTGGTAGTCACGAAGGTCAACCGACGCTTCTTCTTCTTCAGCCCATGTGGTTGAGCCATCCGCTTCCTCCTGGTCCCGGAGGAAGTAGATGCTCCCCCTGCAACTCTGCTACCTGACCCCGGAACATAGTTGGGGTCAGTATCTCTCTCCGAGGAGTCCCTTGGGTGCTCACCAACCACCTTTAGCCCGTGGTCTGTGGGAACGACTTTGCTTCCCACAGTCCTGGTGAGGGGCTCCTCGTCTGACTCCTCCTCCTCAATGTCACCAGCGACAAACTCCTGATGGAAGCCGGCCATCTCTGCGACCTCTCCGGCAGTGGCTGACCCCGGGGGAATAATCTCTGTATCTGTGCCTCTAGATGGGGCAGGCATGTCATCCCCGGCATCGCCACTATCATCATCATCAGAGTCTGACTCTGGTATAGCAATGTGCTCCACGTCTGAGTCACTGTCCTCGTGGCGCCACTTCCTCTTCGCTGGCGCCACATAATCAACCCGGGCCAGATGCCCAAACAGCCTCCTGACAGGGGGCTTCACCTGCTTCCCCCTGTAGACCTTCATCCGTCCAAGAGTCGTGTCGTCCATGACCTCGAGGATAACAGCATCCTCCTTCTCCTTCGGTAGGGAAGGAAGCTTCTGATCAATGATCATCTGTAAGAATCTAGGGTACATACAGAAGCCTTCCTTCCCCTTCCCCTCGAGGTTCTCCACCAGATAACTGAATATCATCCTCGAGAAGCTGAACGGATGGTTCAGCACCAACGCTGCGTAAGCGTTCTGGATCTGGTCCGAGAGCTCATCAAATCCACCCTTCCGTGATGCTATACACTTCAGCAGCACGTAGGCCAAGTACTTAAACTGGGGACAGAGGTTACTCTTGTTGAGTACCCTGGCATTAATGTCCCCAGAGTACTTGGCTCTCATGAAGCATCCACGGACAGTGAGGGGGTGTAGACGTGTGGGACACTCAGCATCGTCCCCAAACTGAGTACTATCCTCAGATCCTCCTCAGAAATAGTGATAGCCTCACCAAGAATCGAGCTCCTGATGCAGTGAGGCTCGGTGGATCTGTCTACCGATGCGCCAGCCCAAAAGGCCTGCTGCACTGATCTGTACGGTGTGCAGGGAGTAGATATAGCATACGCGATCCTGGATCTCTGAAGGAAAGTAATAATGCCAGCAAAGTCGGCTGCATTCCTGGAAGTCAAGTCCAGGTGAGCACAAATGTTGTGCTTAGTGCTCATATTCCATTTACCCGCCATCTGTAACACATAATAACATAAACGTTAGTTTCATTGGCTAAGAGTATAAAGCAACACTTAAACTTTGAATAAACATTATCTGTCATGCGATTGGGAATGTACGACTGAAGACAGTCGTGCGACTGAATCATGCGATTGAGGTTCAGACGTGCGATTGACCTCATACGCACGACTGAGTGTGCGACTGGACTCATGCGCATGAACTCTTGTGCGGTTACACTAGTCGTGCGACTGAGTCTCATTCGCATGGTTCAGTCGTGCGATTAAGTGATTCGCACCCTTCAGTCGTGCGACTGAAGTTCATCAGGACGACCAGTCGTCTGTCTCATTCGTTCAGTCGTCCCAAGATCAAATCTACGCAGAACAAGTTTAATCATTCAATTAACCGGTTCTTTAGTGTCGCCTACTCTTCCCTAATAACCTATTTTAACCAATTTTAACATATTACTTAGTTTTAATAGGTTATTAGGGTTTGATGGTCGCGGTTTGCCTTTTACAGTCGTATTCATCAATTAGGGTTTGATTCTGTCTGATTTCGATGGAATAAGACTTCAATATACCTGTAATATGATGAGCGAACGTTAGAATCACAGAATCAGCTAGAAAAATCAAACAGAGAAAATTTGGGCAGAGTAACGGTACTATATGCGATTTAGGGGCGATTTTGCGAATGAGGAGTCTCTGCGACCGACTCCCCTCTATTTATATCCACCCTAGATCCAATCGTGCGACTGAGTTCATTCGCACCTTTCAGTCGTGCGAGTGGGACTCAGTCGTGCGATTGGGTCAGTCGCCCTTCTCCAGTCGTCCGACTGAAGTTCAGTCGTGCGACTGACTCACTCGTTCGCATTTAAGCATCCGATTGGACTAATCGTATGTTCCATTCGTGCGAATGGACTTCATTCGTATGGTTAGACCATACGTATGGTCCATTCGTGCGAATGGGTCATACTTAGTTAATTTTTCTGCTATTTTCCCAATTTACCTTTAACTCTTTTATATTATTAATAACGTTATGAACATTGATCATCTCAGACATGATCCTTTTAATCTCACTTGATCACCTCAGACGTGATCCTTTTAACCACTTTGGTCACCTCAGACGTGAAAAATACTTTGTCACCGCAGACGTGACTGATATAACTTTTCAAAGAACATATGGTCATCTCAGACATGACCCGTTTTAGTGAGTTTATTCCTTCTGATTTTCCTGATGTAGTCCGACACTGACTCAAGTTAAAACTTAAAACAAACGAACTAATTTAAGAAGTTAAACTAATTACATAATCAGACATATTTTTGGCTTTTTGTGAGAGATAAATCCAGAGATTGATATCTACGGGATTTGGATCGGAAGTAGATAGCTTCAACTTAGGTTGATCACATCTGGACCAATTCAATTTTTGGAATCATACAGGCAATTCAAATCATTTGAGACTTGTTATAAAACCTTTTGATGCTCAAGTTCTCGGTGTTCATCCAGAGTCGTTAGCAACATAAGGAAATCATACTGAAACTCTTAGGTTTTCACATTGATTTGGACCTTTGAAAGTAGCCACAATGATTGTCAGTATGTTTGTCCACTTAAATCCATACACAGACTTTCGACACAGACTGGTGACTTATTTAGGTGTAATTATTTCAACTAACACTTGTGGATCCCACACTTATATGGTAATCAACATCCCTCAGGAGCTTTTGAGCGGTCTACGGTTATTGTTACAAGAAGAGACTATTCTTAGAGCTTTCAAAGAGAAGCCTGTCCTCAGGTCAGTGCCATCGCACAGCAGAGAGGCGGCAAACAACAATGAATTCTAGAATATCTAGGTTATGCTTATCCTCAGGTCAGTGCCATCGCACAGCAGAGAGGCACATAACCTATCTCCTTGTTAGAGCAGCTTATTTTATTTTGCACAAAATGCACCAACAACATAAGTCATTAGCTTTATTGCATTTGTCTTTCATTTTTTCTTTGCTTTGCTCTAGTTATGGTCATCCGCACACATTTGTGGCGTTTAATTGCTCATTACCCCTTATTGGAATATTGTTGATTGTGTTAACCAGTGATAAGATGGACGCCCACAGTCAGTTGAACACTTTAGTTTTATCTTGAATCACCAATCAGGTCTAGTTGTCTATTGTGTTGAATCTACCAACATATCATATATGGTCTAGCAGCCTCTAAGTCTACTTTCTTTGTGTCACCTTAGGAGTTGCCAGTTTTCTATCATCTTTCCTTTTGGTATTGCTTAGACTACACAGATTTATTACTTTGAACTTTTGCATATTACTAAAACTTAAATTTTAAAGTCCCTCTTGATTTGTTCCTGTGTACTATCATTTTCCAAAGGTATTGAATCGGTGTCACAGATACAATCTACCTTATTTCAGCTCTCTACCCTTCTCCCTCTTTTTTTATTTTTTTTTTTTTTTTTTTTTTTTTTTTTTTTTTTTTTTTTAATGTTAACTTGCTGACATATTCTCCCCCTAAAATACTAAAATCATTTCTGGTTTAATTATTTTAGGATTTTAATAAACAGCAAGAGAACATGAGTTTAAATAAATTAAAATCAAATAGACAAATCAAAATAAATAAAATAAAATAAAATTTAAGTACACGACATCGGACTACACATTTTCATCATCAGGAATTACCTCACTTTTCTTTTTAACACCGTTGACCTCTAATAAATATTGAAAACGTGGTTTATCAAAAGCTTTAGTATAGAGGTCAGCGCGTTGAAAATCAGTATTAATTTTAACCACATCAATTAAGTTCTTTTCAAAACAATCCCTTATGAAATGGTATTTAATACCGATGTGTTTGGTCTTAGGATGTTGGACCGGATTTTTAGTTACTGCAATTGCAGCAGAGTTATCAACAAAAATAGGAGTAGATGAGAATTTTAAACCGTAATCCCGCATTTGCTGTTGAATCCAGATGATTTGAGAACAGCAACTTGCAGCAGCAACATATTCGGCTTCACAGGTTGACAAGGCAACCGATGTCTGCTTCTTACACTGCCAGGTAACTAATCTTCTCCCAAAGAATTGACACCCTGCTGATGTAGACTTGTAGTTCATCTTGCAGCCCCCGTAATCCGAGTCACTATACGCGGTAAGCTCAAAGTCATCATCATGAGGGTACCACAGTCCAAGTGTAGGTGTACCCTTCAGATAACGAAAGATCCTCTTGACCCCAATCAGATGGTTGACCTTTGGTTTAGCCTGATATCTTGAGCATAGACATGTAGCATACATAATATCAGGTCTTGAGGCAGTGAGATACATGAGAGATCCGATCATTCCTCGGTACATGGTGGCATCTACTAGATCTCCATTATCATCCGGTGCTATATCATGATTAGTAGCAAGTGGAGTCCCAGCAGCAGAAGCATTCTCCATGTCAAAGCGACTGAGAATGTCTCCTACATACTTGGTCTGATGTAGAAAGATCCCATTAGGTGTTTGATCCACCTGTAACCCGAGAAAGAACTTCATCTCCCCCATGGCACTCATCTCAAATTCTTTCTTCATTACTGCTTCAAACTCTTTACATAACTCTTCGTTCTTTGACCCGAAGATTATGTCATCAACGTATATCTGTACAAGCAGTAGGTCGCCATCCTTTTCCTTAATAAACAGTGTACAGTCAATTACTCCCCTGCGAAAGCCGTGTTTCACAAGATGAGTTGAGAGTTTCTCATACCAAGCTCGAGGAGCTTGATGAAGCCCATATAAAGCTTTGTCAAGCTTGTAGACTCTATCCCGATGATAGGGATCTTCAAAACCCTCTGGTTGACTCACGTAGACTGTTTCTCTGATTTCCCCATGAAGGAATGCACTCTTTACATCTAATTGGTAGACTTTGATCTTCATGTACGATGCATAGGCAAGGAAGATACGAATCGCTTCCATCCTTGCCACGGGTGCAAACACCTCATTGTAGTCAATTCCCTCGACTTGGCGAAAACCTTGAACCACCAGTCGAGCTTTGTTCCTGATAATGACCCCTTGGTCATCCTTCTTGCATTTTAGTACCCATTTAGTGCCAATGACTTTAGCACCTTTAGGTTTATCAACTAGTGTCCATACACCTAACTTCTTAAACTGCAGAAGTTCTTCTTGCATGGCACTCACCCACGCCTCATCATTGAGTGCTTCACTGACATATTTTGGCTCAACCTGCGAGACAAAACATCGATAGGCACCATCATGAATGTAACCTTTCTCCATAATCGAGACGTAATCAGCTGAGTACAACTGATTTCGGGTTTGTACTCCTGATCTGACATCTCCAATGACATTGTCAAGGGGATGATAAACATTTAGTCGTGATCCTGGAGTAGTAGGAACAGCTACCTCAGAGCCAAGATTATGAACATTTGGTTCTGCATCTGAGGTAGTTGGAGTTTGAGGTTCTGAAGTCGAAGGTGCATCACTCGTAGATGCTTGTGGACTTGCTGGTACTGGAACCTGTTCCTCCTGACTGTTCTGGTCATCTTCTTCAGCTTCATCTTCAGAGGAGGAGTCACTGTCGTTGACTACTCCTCCTGACTGAGTAGATGATTCTCCCTGTGTGCTAGATGGTGTATTCAGAATATCATACATCATCCTAGTTGCTAGCTCATCATCCGAGGGAGAGAGAGGTATGTTGAAGGATTTGAAGAATCCATCATAATCGAAGAAGTAGGCAGGTCCTTTTCCTGTAGGTGGTGTGGTATATCTCTGAACGTCGACATTACACCACACTTCTACAAGACCCGTTGAGTTATTGTAAACTCGCTTATTCGGTATGTTGTATCCTAGAAAGATTCCTTCATCTGCCTTCTCGCTGAATTTTCCTTCTTGCGTCTTCTTCAGAAGTGTACATGGCGCGCCAAAAGGTTCAAGATACTCCAAATTCGGTTTGCGTCTTTGGAGTAGCTCATAACATGTCTTTCCGTGGCGCTTGACTATTAGGACTCGATTCAGTGTATAACATGCATTTGCTACTGCCTCATTCCAGAATTGGATAGGCAGTTTCGAGTCCGCTAGCATAGTCCGTGCAGTCTCTATCAAGCTTCTATTTTTCCTCTCAGCAACTCCATTCATCTGAGGCGTGTATGCTGAAGTGAATTGGTGAACAATCCCCTTTTCCTTGCAGTATGCCTCCATCCATTGATTCTTGAATTCAGTCCCGTTGTCTGAGCGTACTTGTCTAACCTTTAGCTTGTAGAGAGATTCCAGAGTGGTGACTAATTCTTGAATGACTCAAATGTTTCTGATTTGGATTTCAGAAACATTACCCAAGTGAACCTTGAGTAGTCATCAGTGACCACAAAACAGTACAGATCGCCTGCAATGCTCCTTGTACTGACTGGACCAAACAGATCCATGTGAAGAAGTTCAAGAGGAAGTTCTATTGAATGAACTTTCTTTTCCTTATGAGACTTCTTTGTCTGTTTGCCTTTCTTGCAAGCTACACAAAAGTCAGGAAGTTGGAAGTTCTTGACATTTACTCCTCTCACTAAGTCCTTCTGAATCAAGTGATTCATCTTCCTTTGACTAATGTGTCCCATTCTCCTATGCCAGGAGATTGAGTCCTTCTCAGTAGCTTTAGATAGAAAGCACTGCACTTCTTGATCCGTTGGAGCAGCTGTTGACAGATCCAAGACATATAGATCCTTATATCTTGAAGCAGTCATCAGGACTTGGTCCTCTGGAATCATATAGTCTTTCTTCAGCACGTAACACTTGTTGTTGTCGAAGATGACTTTAAATCCTTTATCGCAGATTTGGGAAACAGAAAGCAAGTTATTTTGAAGTTGTTGAACGTAGTTCACCTTATCAAACTTGACTTTCTGATTTCCCACTTCTCCCTGTGCTGTGATGTATCCTCCCTTGTTTCCTGCAAAGGAAACATGCCCTCCTTTTATTTGTTTGACATTTGATAAAAGGGCTCTATTTCCTGTCATGTGCCTGGATGCTCCGCTGTCTATAATCCACGTGTTAGTCTCAGCGCTATACCGAACACCCTGCACATATCAAGTAAATGTATTAGTTCAGGTTAGGAACCCAAGCCTTTACTGTCTTGGGTTTCCCAGAGCCATCACACATCATAAACTCTACCCATTGACCTTTAGAAGGTGAGGGTAACTCAGATTCCTTCTTGTCATCAGTATCAGTCACACAGGTAGTCTTCTCTTTCCATAAACCAGATTTGTGCAATGCCTGTTTATGATAAACAGTCGTCTGGCTTACAGGTTGAACTTTAGGTTCACTAGATCTTCTAGGTGGAGTTAGAGAACTCCTCTTAGAAGACCTAGGTCTAGAGTCCTGAAGATCAATTTTCTTCCTAGGTGTCTGATAGAAAGGACAAAGGAAGCAATATGTCCACATTCTCCATAGTTGTAGCACAATCTGCTATCAACCTTATAGTTTGACTTTCTTTGTGGAGAAATCGTGACACTTTAGTAACATCAATCACTTTAGGTTTTGACTCTTACATGTTTGATGTTTTCTCTGGTTTAACAAATTTAACTGATTTAACATGTTTAACTTGTTCAACCTTTTGGTTAACTGGTTTTTGACTTGTAGCATGTGAAAAGTTAACATTTGAAGTCTTTTTGGGTTCAGATTTGACTCGGTTTGACCCTGACTTTAGATTTACCTTTTCAAATTCATTTTCCAGATTAACACAAGGCAATTTACCCTTTGCCTTTGAAGTGGCCTCCTTTTGTTTCTGTCCAGATTCAGTAGATGAACATGATGTGTCTGGATCAGTAACAAGAGGAGTGGTCACCACATGATCCTTGATTGGGTTGTTGTTTACTGGTCTAGACTTGGTGTTCATCAAGGTCTCAGGTGGTGGTGGAACCACTTTGTATCCTAATCCCTCCCCATTATTTCTTTCTCTCACTAAGTGTTGAACTATGTGTGAAGAACTAGTCCAACTATGCAGTTTCTGTTTTAAGGAATTAACTTCTACTTCTAGAACTGCCTTTTGTTTCTTAGTGTCCTCTAGGGAGTTTAGATAGTACCTAATGTCATTTGATTGATTAAAGGCAACTACTTCGGTTTCCCTAAGTTGCTTAGTCAATAGGTCTATCTTTTCTTTATAACTATGCTCATTTTGTTTTAGAACTCTATTGGCCTCAGTGCATAGTTGTAAGTCCTTTACTAAGTTATCATTGTGATCTAATAACCTAGCAAATTTTTCATCAATGCTATTCCTAAATTTATCACAGTTAGCACAAGCATGATTATTAAACAATTGGTCAGTTGTACTTACCTGTGTTGTTTCAGAGGAGTTAGCCATCAACGCAGCATCAGACGTCTCTGGTTCTGGTGATTCTGACTTTTCTGAATCTGACTTGGAAGTTTCCTCCTTTGGTGTGTAACTGACTTCAGCTGCAGTTGTTTCTTCACTGTGTGACATTGCTATATCAACTGCTATATCACCTTCACTCGCAGAATCATCATCAAGATCTTCAACACTGGCAATGTTGGATTCTGGGTTGACAAATCTAAAACTCCAGTCCTGTCCTTCATCATCATGAGCAGTCAAGGCTTTTGGGTCCTTGTTTGATGAAGTAGAACTAGAGGCTTGCTTGTCTTGGTGAGTAAAGGATGAGAACGGGTTCCCATTACCCGTCTTCTTTGGTTTGACACATTCCCTCTTGAAGTGCCCTTTCTCTCCACAGTTGAAGCAAGTCACCTTGCTCTTGTCAAAACCAAATGTGGTGTCCTTAGTAGCTATCAAGTTCTGTCCAGTCTTCTTAACAAACTTCTTCGCTCTTCGGACAGCGCTAGCTAAGGCCCACATTATATCCATCCTTTCCAGCTCCATTTCATCTACCTGCTCGTAGTCTTCATCAGCCAAATGACAGTTTCCAATCTTCCCAGCTACAAGTCCATCATATGAATGAACTACAGCGGCTAGAAGATCCATATGCTCTCTTGCTACTTCTACGGTCACATTACCGAGATTCTCGGTCTTCAATTTTGTAGCACTTGCTTCTGATCCAATATAATGGGTACATGATGACCCAGACGTGTCTGATCCAGAAGTAGAAGCATGTGAAGGACCTGACGAGCTAGACACAAATGCTGTCTGGAGAGGTGCTCCAGAAGTCTTAGCTTGAGGCGTGGCATTGTATAAAGCTGGGTTTTGTGTATATGATGACTTCTGTGCTCTATACTTCATCCTTAGTGCTTCTTCACGCAGTCTAAGAATAAAGTCATTTATATCCAGCTTTATAAGTATACCATTCTGTCTAAGATTAGACACGAATGAGGCCCACTTGTCAGGCAATCCATCAGCGAAGTTGCTTACTTTTTCTTCCATGGTTGTCTCCACTCCATGTGTATGCAACTCGCTCATCAAATGGTAGAATCTGTCTATGACTTCATCTAACCCCTCGTTACCAATTGATGAGAAGTTATCGAATTCTTTCTTTAACTCCTTTGCCTTGATCGCCTTTAACGATGCATTCCCATCATACCTTTTCTCTAGCTCATCCCACAGTTTCTTGGACTGCTTGTTCTCTGAGTACTGGTGGAATATATCTTTGGGGATCGACTGAGTTATCATCGCATAAACTCTTTTCTCAGCATTATACTTTACTTTCTGAGCGTCAGTCATCCCACTTAACGTTAATTTCACTCCATCTGCTCCCACCGGTGTACTATACCCCACTTCAATAGCTTCCCACAGATTGGGATCTACTCCATTGAGGTAGATCTCAAAACGTTGCTTCCAGTGAGGAAACTCATCTAACGTCAAGAGCTTTGGTGGTTTATTGTGAATACCCACCTCACTCTCAAGCAGCAACAGGTTCTGTATTCTTGAGTCCTTCCCCGCAGTAAAGGCTGACATCTGATCTTCCATGGTTACTAAACTTAGAGTCTAATCAAATCAACTTTAACTGGTGCGACTGAAGAATGCGAATGGTCCTCTCGTGCGAATGAACTCTGCGATTGGTTCAACCGTGCGACTGAACAGGGCGATTGGTTCAGTCGTGCGAATGAGTCTGGTTCGTGTGAGCTATGCGAACGAAAGGGTTCAGTCGTCCGAATGAAGGTGCGACTAGGTCCAGTCGTGCGAATGAGCACTGCGAATGAGTCTAGTCGTGCGAATGAGTCACTCGTGCGACTGAAGCTGCTGTTTTGCGAAAATTTCTAGGTTTGACGGGTTTCAGCCGTAAAAATTCGAAATTTTGCAAGTCCAAATCGTCTAAGTCCGTAGAAACTGAACTTTAATGAGCAGGGAACGTCCAAGATCACTTTTGATGCAAAAGATTGCGTTTTTCGTGCAAAAACACAAACTTTTATGCAATCTTGATTGAATCAACACGAAATCAAGAGCCAAAGCTCTGATACCACTTGTTAGGACCTGGTATTTGAACGAAATACCGAGTGATTGCGTGTTAAACCAACTCAAATAGTGCGGAATCCTATTTGATTGGCGATCCAATCAGTGAGAACACACGATGAATCAATCAAGAATTGATTTCAACGTCAGAAATCGATTAGGAACCGATCTGATGTGTTCTATGAACTTGGAGAACGATTTGGGAGGCTTCTGGACGGCTACGGTACGTCTGGAGTCGTAATGGGATGAATGCTTGCGTTTTCCCACGAATTGGGTCTATTTATAGGTTAGTATTGGTCAATCGTGCGACTGGGCCATAAGTATGGTTCAGTCGTGCGATTGAACCATGCGGTTGATTCATCCGCACGACTGAGTGTTCAGTCGTGCGATTGAGTCAATCTTATGTGTCAATCATACGACTGATCCAGTCTCCTGGTTCAGTCGTGCGATTGAGTCAATCGTATGAAGTTATTCATGCGTGTGGTCCATTCGCATGGGCCATCCGCATGAGAACTTCATTAAGTTAAGTTTGAATGTTCTATTTAATATAACTTAATGTGCACTCATTCAAACATTCATAAACCCAATCAATTCAATCACAACTCATTAATGAAATATTAAACATCACAAGTAACAACCAATTCATATCATTTCATTAATCAATTACAATTACATCAAAAACAGACAGACAAGTTCATTACATTACAAATCATGATCTAGGGACATACATGTATCAACAGTTCTTCAACAGTTTCTTCAGTTCTTTGCATCTTAGAAGATGATTCAGTTAGAATTATATCTTCTACTTCATCAATTTTTCTTTTGCCTTTTATCTGTTCAAGATTTTCATCAACACTCATCTCAGCACTTATCACTTGTACTGTTGAGATAGGCTTCTGAGCTTCTTTTTCTTTCAGCAAATCATCTTTGAGCTTTTCATTTTCTTCGGTTAGTTTCTTGAACTTCTCCTCAAAAATGTCATAGTCTTTGATCATAACTTCAAAATTCTTGATTACATCTTCTTTATCTTTGGCAAACCTCACAATCTTTTCATCTTTTGAGGCATTTTCTTCAGTCAACTTTAAGTTTTCATCCTTAAGCTTTTGAATTTATTTTTCAAGAGATATGTTTATCTCTTTCATCCTTTTATTCTCCACTTTCATCTCTTCAAGTTCTTTCTCTTTACTCATATTTTCTTCTTTCAATCTTTCTATCTCATCAATGTCCACTGTCTCCTCTGTTTGTACAGACACATTGTGTGTCGTACTCACAGGAATTTCTTCTACTCCTTCGTTAACATCAACTTCAAATACTGGATTGTATTATATATCATTCATAAAATCAAAATCAAATGTTTGATTTTATGAATCTATTTCATGTACAGCTTCCTCATGAATGTCATCAACATTTTCTTCTGCCATATTTTGAGGTTCATTGACAGTATTATCATGAATGTCATCAATATTGGTTTCTTCAGCCATATTTTGCGGTTCATCTCCAGTATCTTCCTCATTTCTTTTCTCAGTTTCTTCTTGATGTGCTTCAGTGGCACCATCATTTTCATCATCATCATCATTGTCATCACTTTCTTCACTTGATGAGCTTTCAGAAGCTTCATCCTCACTTTCTTCAGCATCATCATTATTATCATCATTTTCATTGTTATCATCATCATCTTCTTCTGATGAGCTTTCAGTAACATCATCCTCACTTTCTTTATCATCTTCTACATCCTTAATGAGATCATTTGGATCTATTGGTTCTTTTTCAGATAGATGAAAGTGTTGCTGATTAATATCTACTTCATTCATTGATACATTCCTGATATAATCAAATACTGGAATGTTTTAAGCACCAGTGATCATTGCCAGTCTTTTATAAACAGCATCTGACATGTGCTCTAACTGTAGCTTTTCTCTAGTAACTCCTTCAGCATACAGATCTGGATTTGCTTTATTAATTAGCAATTGGAGGAATCTTGGGTACATCAAGTATTTATTCCTCACTCCTCTTTCAAGATTGAAAATGAAGCCATTCATTATCCACTTAGCCATATTAAATCTTCTATTTGTGGCTAAGGTAATAATGGGAGATGCAATGTCTACAGGAAATGAATCCCAACCAGCACTTCGTTTAGACATGCAATGTTGAAAAATATAGCATAAAAGCTTCCAATGCTTATACACTCGAGCTCTGAAAAATTGTTTTTTGGGGAAATGATCTGGATGACCCATTTGTAGAAAAACCTCTCTACATTCATTGAAGGTATATTCTGATAAGTCTTCAGGGTCATTGTCACCAAGTCTTAGAGCTATTCTGATTGCTTCTTCAGATACTTCAAGCATTCTTTCTGTTGTAACAAAAGCTCTTAGAACTTTGTTTCCTTCATCATCTCTTTCAACTTGTGCAGTTCTCCAGAATCTCTTAATCATTCTTCCATTTATCATTGGTCTTGCACACATAGCATATACATATTTTGTTCTGAGCAGAAATCTAATAATTTCTTCACATCCAATGGCTTCTTTGTTTTCATCATCTAAGTAGGCAGCCACATTATGCTTTGGCTCAAACTTCAATTCTGTCATCTGCAAAACACAAAGAAAGAATTATGAGAACATTGAATATTGATTAATGAAATTCATTTCTACATATGACTTAGCAATTTTAACTTATAACTTTTTCATTCAATTTTGACTTTTGATTTTGACTTTTGAATTTGACTTTTGATTTTTACTTTTGAATTGAGATTTCAAGTTGTAAAACATTAATCTTTATTCATTTTGAATTCATTATCTAACATTTGAATTTTGATTTACTTATTTTTAAAAAAATTTATTTTATTTTTATTTTTAATTTAAACTTTAATCTGTCTGTTCTTCTTCTTCTTCTATTGAAGAACCGACTGATTAAACCATTATCAAATCATTTTCACTTTCAGATTAAGAACATTACATCAACATACTCGCAACCAGATTCTTATCAATAATCCAGTGTCAATTTTAGATATGATTCACATTTGATTAGTTAAACTTGAATTATATAGGGTTCGAATGCACAAATAACATTCAAACGCCTATATCGATACTCTGATTTAACCAAAAATTTACAGATTTGAATCACAAACTTACGTTTATAGATTCAAATACTATCTATAATCAACAGGATTTGATGCAATCGCAGATGAAATGAGAGTATGATGATAAGTGACAGTCGCAAGTTCAGGGGTTTTGTCTGTGAAAATTTAAGTGTGAATGAGAAAATAAGTGCAAGTGTTCAATTTATATTAAGTGAAATTTTAGGCGCATGAGCCCTGTTTGGGCGTATGAAACCCTAAAATTCACTAACTTTGTAGACGCATGAGCACTGTTTGTGCGTTTTGACTCAGACGCATAGGAACTGTTCAGACGCATAAGCACTGTTTAGGCGCTTTTGCACTATTTAGTGGCATGGACTTTTTGAAACGTCTAACACTTAATTTTGAAACTTTTCAACTATGTAGACGCATGAGACATGTCAAACGTCTAACACTTGGTCAAAATCAAACTCATTCACTGTTTGGACGCATGGGATTATAACAAACGCCCAACACTTGATTAAAATCATGGACTTATAACAACTATATAGACGCATGGGAATGTGTCAAACGTCCAAACACTTGTATAATTCCTGAAAATTTCATCATGCTCCTATTTAGACGTATGTGCACTATTTAGGTGCATGAGTTGACTTTGAGTTGACTTTCAGTTGACTTTGACTATGAGTTGACTTTCATGATTTTAACACTTGTGATTTCTAATTTCTTCACCTGCACACTGTTTAAAAATATTAGTAATATTTCATACTAGTTTTTAAAACATTTAAAGCATAATTTTGAATTTTTCAAACTTTTTACCTTTAAGTCCCTCAATTTTGAAATTTTTGCATTTTACACTTTCAATTCACAAAATTGTATTTTCTTTTTATTTTTAAATTTATTTTGTCCCTTCATTTTAGTCTCAACATAAAATCAATTATTATCTAATTTTCAATTTATGACAGAAGCATTTTCATTTGCAAATTTATGTAGGTTCATATTATACTTTTCAAAAATTACATTTTCAAGTTACACAAATACTTTGAACATATAGCATCATCCTTTCAATTCAACATGTTAATTTTGATTTTAATTATTTTCAAAGAACAACTCTTTCATTTATTACTCCCCCTAAACTTTTGAGTTTGAAAAACTTATAAGTTTCTTAGGAAAGATAATAAGGTCACATATCACATTGTGACATTGCCTTCACACACAAAAACATGCATAAAAACAAAATGAAAGCAGAATCAAAATCTAATATAAACAAAATAATTAATGTCTGCAGTGAGATCATATTAATGAAGATCAGCACATTAAAATAAAAAAAATATGAATAGTCATAGACAATGAATAAATCCTGATCAAGTATGTTCCAGGTCAGTGATATCACAGCAAAGGAGAAACAAGATCTAAGGACAATCTATTGAGTGTTTTTGACAAATTATCAACTCACTTACTTTTTCAATTCTTGGATTGATTAGGGTAGATTTAGATATGACATGATGTAAATCATACAGAGACTAAGAGAGCTCAACCATCATCATGATATACAAGAAAGAACACATACTCAACTTATTACCTGAAACATATGTATCACCAGAGTTCATGTTACTTAAATTAATAGAGAATGATCATGGATAACCATTTTATCAGCTCTGACTATTCATTTGAATAGTTTGTGCATATTGGCATCTTTTGCATCAAAAAGAGAATCCAGGTCTGTAATCACTTACAACAAAGGATATCTCAGCACTTCAGATCTATGATGACTCATAACAGAGAAGTGATATGATGCTTTGTAACAGATCTCATGATTAAACACAGTATCAACAGGTGTGAGTTGTGTAACTTAACAAGCATTCAATCTGATAAGCCTAAATAACTCAAAAGTACTCAGATGAATACACACAAGCATTAATATTTAGTTTGATCACAAGAATTTACTTTTTCAGCATAATAGTCAGATATTGTCTACACATCATATCTGATCATGTCTAGACTTTATTAATGAGTGAAGTATGCAACTGATCTCACTAATGTACTATCATTTCTCATATGTTGCATAACATATTCCTTTCTAAAAGACTCTATTTTTCTAAAAATTAGAAAAAGACTCTATTTTTGTAGTTTTGATTTATATTTTTGTATTTGATTTTTCTAAGGAAAATAAGAATCACATACACACAAAATATAAACAGGCAATTAACAATGAGAGGATCACTTATTATGATCTTTTGATTTAGGGAGTTCACATATGATTTATAAGACCAATTGATTCTACTAAATACTCAAACCGTCCTGGTAGGAAGGCTTTAGTAAATAGATCTGCCAATTGTTTTTCTGTTGCAATTTGAATCAATATGATTAATCCTTTTTCAGAGTTATCTCTAAGAAAATGATATCAAATTTCGATATGTTTTGTTTTTGAGTGTTGAACAGGATTAGCTTTTATAAAGATAGCAGCTGTGTTATCTATGTAAATTGGTGTTTTAAGAAAATTGAACCCACAATCCAGTAGCTGATGCAGCAATGTACTCAGCTTCTGCAGTTGAAACAGAGACATTTGTTTGTTTCTTACATTGCCACGAGACTAATCGGGGACCAAGAGATTGACACCCATCCGAAGTAGATTTTTTATCTTGATAGCATCCTCCATAATCACTATCAGTATATCCATATAGTTCAAAGTTACCTTCGTAAAGATACCAAAGCCCTAAGGCTGGTTTACCTTTGAGATACCTGAATATCCTTTTGACTGCAATTAAGTGAGATTCTTTCGGGTCTGATTGATACCTGGCACAAACACAAACAGCATACATAATGTCCGGTCTAGATGCAGTAAGATACATCAAAGAGTCAATCATTGATCTGTATAAAGTTTGGTCAATAGATTTTCCTTTTGGATCAGGTTCAATCTTGGTGTTAACATCTGCTGGAGTTCGTATGGACTGACAGTCTTGCAACTTAAATTTCTTCAAGAGCTTGTCAACAAACTTCTCTTCATTGATGAAGATTCCATCTTCAGTTTGCTTGACTTGAAGTCCAAGAAAGAAGTTAATCTCTCCTATAGAACTCATTTGGAACCGAGATTTCATGATTTCTTCAAATTCATTGCACAATTTTGGACTGGTAGAACCAAATATGATGTCATCAACGTACACTTATACACATAAAAGATCATTATTATCCTTTTTTATGAATAAAGTTGGATCAATTTTCCCTCTTGTGTATCCATGTTGGATTAAGTGTTGTGATAACGTCTCATACCAAATTCTAGGGGCTTGATGAAGTCCATATAAAGCTTTACTCAGCTTATATACTCGATGTGGAAATTGTGCATCCTCAAAGCCTGGAGGTTGCTTCACAAACACATCGTCAGTGATAGGACCATATAGAAATGCACCCTTTACATCCATTTGATACACCTTGAATTTCATGAATGAAGCATAAGCCAGAAAAACTCGAATGGATTCAAGTCTTGCAACTGGTGCAAACACTTCATCATAATCTATTCCTTCTTCCTGTGTGTATCCTTGTGCAACAAGTCTCGCTTTGTTCCTTATTACAACGCCACGATCATCAGTCTTATTTCTAAATAGCCATTTCGTGCTTATTGCATTTTCTCCTTCAGGTAGATCCACCAAATTCCACACTTCTTGTTTGCGAAATTGAAGTAATTCTTCTTGCATGGCTTCTATCCAACCATTGTACTTTAATGCTTCGGTAAACTTATTAGGAACAATTTGAGAAAGAAAACAAGAGTATAAGCATACGTTTGCTTGTTCTGATTTACTCCTTGTTGTTCTCTCATTCAATGGACCAATAATCTGAGAAATTGGATGATTCTTGTGAATACGAGATGTAGGAATCTCATCACATTGAAAATTAACATCCAGATTTGTTTGGTTCAAGATGGAAAGCTCATGTATCAAAGTAGAAGAATGTGGATTGAAGTTTGGAACTTGAGTCGGTGAGTTAATAAAGTAATCAAAGTTACCAGTATCAACTGCATCACCAGAGATGGATGATGTTCCAGACTCAGGTATCACAAACTCATTACTATCACTAGGAATATTTTGTGATCCTTCCTGATCAATTGAAGCTGAATGACCTGAAACTGTATTATCATGATTTTGTATTGTTGAATCCTTGACAAATGATAAAAATGGGTAGTCTGAGCTAGAATCATCTGGGTCATAGTTGCTGAATCCTCACTGTATGATCCAAGATCTCCTCTTGAGTTCTTCTTACCTGTAGAATCAAGAAAATTTGGTTGAATAAATAAGTTAGATTGAAAAGAGTTTGATAATGAATCTAAGTCAAATAACCATGCAGGACCATTTGAAACTGACGGGAAAGAATTTTCCAGAAATTTAACGTTGAATGTTTCAAGAATTATATTTGTCCTAGAGTTGGAAACTCGATAGGCTTTTGAAACAGATGAGTATCCAACAAAAAATCCATTATCAGATTTTGCTTCAAATTTTCCTAATTGATCACTTGAATTAAGAATCATAACAGGACAACCAAATGATTTAAAAAGTTTATGTTCGGTTTCTAGCCAAACATTAACTCATATGGAGTTTTCATTTTAACTTTCACAATTAAGATTCGATTCTGAACGAAACACGCAGTTGATATAGCTTCATCCCAAAAAGTGATAGGAATTTTTGCATCAGCTAACATAGAACGAGCAGCTTCAATCAGTGTTATATTCTTCCTTTCAGCAACTCCATTTTGTTGAGGAGTTCTGGGAGCACTGAACTGATGAGCTATCCCTTTCTGTGCACAAAACATTTCAATGTTAGCATTTTTGAATTCCGTTCCATTATCACTTCTTATTATTTTCACTTTATTTTCTAATTGATTTTCAACTTTAATGATAAATTCTTTTAGTAAATCAGCCGTTTCAGATTTGGCGTATAGAAAGAAAACCCATGAAAATCTTGTGTAGTCATCAATGATAACTAAACAATATGATTTTTGTCCAATACTCTTGACGTTTGTTGGTCCAAAAAGGTCCATATGTAACATCTGAAGAGGTTTGGATGTTGAGTTTATAGGCTTGGACTTATAAGACGCTTTGTGTTGCTTTCCCTTTAAACATGCTGAGCAGTGATCATTTGTTGCAAACTTCTTAGATGGAAGTCCAATGACATGATTCCCTGCTACAAGCTTGTTCATATTCTTGAAATTTGAATGACCGAGACGTCTATGCCAAAGCTGGCTTTCATCATTTGATGCCTTAGCAATTAGGCATGTTGTTTCAGTTGAAGGATCAACTTGAGACATATCCAACTTGTATACATCTCTATCTCTCTCAGCTGTAACAATCACCCAATCTTTGCTTATCTTGAAACCTGGCTTCAAAACAAAACAGAATGAATCATCAAATAGAACAGAATATGATTTGTCACATATTTGAGATACGCTTAAAAGATTAAAGTTCAACTGTGAACAAAAGTTGACTTTATCAAAGCTTATTATCCCATTTGATAGTGTTCCTTCTCCGGTTATTTTTCCTCTAGCATCACCACCAAAGGCGACGTGAGTTCCATCTTTTAACTTAAAGTCTTGTAACAAGGCAGGATTGCCTGTCATGTGCCGGCTACACCCACTATCCACATACCATGTATTGAGTTGTCTTTTTGGGCATACTCGCACAACAAGAAAATTAAGTTGAGATATCTACCCAAGCCGAGATGGTCTTGGGTTTTCCAAATTTATCAACAATTGTAAATTGTTTGTAATGGAGATTATTCAAATCAGGTTTATTCTTGATGAATTTACCAATTTTATTTTGGAAATTGTTTTGAAGATTGTTTGATTTATTTTTGAGAACATTCATATCATTTGATTGATCAACTTTTGAAATGTATTGATGACTTACATTTTTATTAGTAATCCTTACAGATCTTGGTATGAAATGTTCTTGCATGTTTTGTTTTGATCTCACATAATTGTTCTTTGGAAAAGATCTCGAACCTAAAGTAGGTTGATTAATGACTTTTTGAAATCCATTAGTTTGATTTCTCAAATATTGTGGATTAACAAATCCTTTGCTCATGTTTGATTTTGCAAAGTTTCTAGTAAAAGATCTATTTCTAAAGTAACAATTTGCAGTATTGTGAGTCTTTTCATCACAATAAGTACAATATTTATTAAAATAACAATCTGCTGTCGAATGATTTCTCATGTCACATATGTGACACTACTTGTTGAAGTAGCACTCAGCAGTATTGTGATTTTTCATATCATAAATTTCACAGTACTTTTATGGAGTTAAAAACAGCTTTTTGTTCACTTTTGACATTGACACAATGTTTGATTTTGGTGTCAAATAGTTAATCTTTTGTCTTTCATTTTTCACAGTTTGATTTGTGTCAAATTATTATGCATTTGTTTAACATGAACTTCCTTCTTGAATGTATTAGGAACAAATCTTTTTGCTACAGCGAAAGTCTTTGAATCTGAACTAGATTTCAGATCAGAGTGTGATTTGTTCATAATATTTGATTTGTTGTTTTGAAGAGAATTCATATTTAACAAACCAGCTGACACAAATTTTATTGGTTTAAGTTTTGTTGTTTGATTTGTTGCTTTAATCAAATTTTCTGAACTTTTGTTTTGTTCAGATGTTACTTTTGTTGATTTCTTTCTTCTTCTTTGATTCTTTGATTTAGAAGAACTTGGTTTATTTTCAGATTGAACATCGTCAGAAGAAGATTCCTTTTCTGATTGAACTTGTTTCAGATTAATGGTGTTTGAATATTCTGATGTTCCTGTCTGTTGTTTATCTTTGCTTTGATCTTTTACTTCTTCTAATACAACATGAATTTGATCAGAAGTAGTTTGTTTCGGTTGTTTTGGTTCATATGATTTTATCTTGATTGGATGACCATTTTTGATCTTTTCTTGATCTTTTTCAACAAACACTTGAACATTATCTTTTTCTTCTTCTGAATTCTTGTTTTTGATCTGGAAGGCTTTAAGTTTAGCTTTATTTTCAGGAGAATGATCATGAGTATTGAAGTTCTCTGGTAGTGTGTTTGAAATAGATTCAGGCATAGGTTCATGAGTGAAACCTAACCCTGCTTTTTGTTTATCTTTTCTTTCACTTACCAGTTTTTCTACTATTATTTTTGAACTTTTTACTTTTGCCAGATCCATTTGAGTAGCAGCATGTGCTATTTTCTTTTGTTCAAGATTCTTGGTCATCTCTTCCAATTGTTTAGAAACAATTTCTAAATCTTTTATTGTTTTGTTCCATGAAGTTTGAAGAGAGATAATCTTTTGATCTGCTGTTTATGATCAGATTTAAGTTTGCTATGCATAGATTCTTCTTGTTTTAGCTTCTCACAGATTTTGAATGAGTAATTTCTGTAGTATTCAACATGTTCATAGCATGATTTACTGCAAAGTTTTTCTCTCACTTCAGATGGGATTTCAGGAAATTTTGGAGCTGTGGTTTCAGATTTTGAAGTTGAAGATTCAACCTTTGGTTGATCAGACTGTGCCATTAGAGCTACTTCATCTGTATCCTCCTTAGGATCAGACTTGTCACTCCAATCATAGTCATCTTCTTCTTCATTACTTTCCACCTTTGGGTCATTGTTTTTTTACTACTAGAGCTAAACTTGATGTTAAATCATTTGTAAACTGATCTGCATATGCACTACAATCATAACCATCTTTTATGCTGACTACTAGAGCTTTCTTTGTTTCATCAGATGATTTGGTTTCATCTTTAAGCTCAGGCATAGGAAGACTTTGATAAGGCTTTTGAAAAGTCTTCTGAGCTTGTTGAAACCTTTGATTGATTGAGCTTGATTGAGCATTTCCTCCATTATTCCTTGGAGTTTTGCATTCTCTGGATAAGTGTCCATAACTGTTACAGTTAAAACATCTAGAATTTGACTTGTCAAATCCAACAGTCTTGTTTGCACTTGGCTTGTATTTCTTGTTGACATAAGAATGTTTTTGAGTCCTGTAGGCAATCATCACCATCTGCCAGTTTAAATCCATCTCTTCAACATCTTCAGGATCCATCTCAAACAAATCCTGGAAAACAAAATCTAGTTGAGTTAAATGGCTACCTTGATATGCTTGAAAACTAGCCATAAACGCAGTGAATGCAGTTTTAGACTCTTCATCCTCTAATAGGATGTTAATCACATCTTTAACTTTGCTAGATTTAGCAGAGTTAGATGAAGAAGTCTCTGTTTGAATAGATTTAGGAGGAGATTGAGAATAAGACTGAGTTGGATAAGCAGGTGCACTGGTGAATGATGAGTCAGTGAAAAATCCTGCTTTCAACAAACAGATCTCCCTCTTCTTCTGTACTTTTTTCACTCTTTGCCATGAATGCATTCTCTATAGTAGTTGCAGGAGAAGCAACAAACTGATATTGAGACATTGATGCTGCTCTATCATTGTTCCTTGAGCTTTCATCAATCTCTACTGATTCTATCTTTGCAATAAGAAGATCTAGATCCATAGGGAACTTTTCAGTATGCTTTAGAAAAGTTACAGTTTGTTTCCATGATGATGGTAAAGCATTGAGTAGTCTGAGATTTAGATCTTCAAGATCAGGTTTAATACCAGCTGTTGACATCTCAGTTGTAAGTTGAACAAATCTGTTCATCATCTGATTTATTGTCTCTCCAGACAAATGTTGAAACAATTCTAATTGTCTTTTCAGCTTTTGTTTTTTTAGATTTTGAATCTCCTTGCCTCCTTCAAAATGATCTTCAAGGCTTTATATAGTATGTATCTAGTTTGATATGCATCAAGCCTTGTAAAAACTTCCAAAGGTAGTCCTTTACACATCAATGAATATGCCTTAATATCATTCTTAACTCTTTTCAGATCATCTCCTTGAATACCAACTTCTGGATAAGGTTCTGGAGAATCTTTAGTATACACAAACCCTCTGTCAGGCCCATCAGTGATTATAGGAATATATGGTCCTTTTTCTATAGATTTCCAAAGATCAATGTCAATGGAATTAAAATGCTGTTTTAGCCTAAGAGACCAATTTTTGAAATCAGCTCTATTTTTAAGTTTTGGAACTCTATTTTCAGAGTCTTCTGATTTCACCATTCTTGTATTTTTGTTGTTTTAGATTTTGAATTAAGAAAATAAATGCAAAAGTTTTTGAAAAGTTTTCTTTTTTTAAAAAAAAATTCTAAGTGTCAAGGTAATACGCCTGAACAGTGGTTATATTCCCAAACAGTTGATGCGCCTGAGTTGAGAAACGTCTAAGGGAATGCCTTAGAAAATTTTTTCAAAACGCCCAAGGTTTATGCGTCCAAACAGTTATAAAACGCCTGAACAGTTGTGAAGCGCCTCAATAGTTGTCAAGCGCCTAAACAGTTTTCAAGCGCCTAAACAGTTCTAAAACGCCTAAACACTTGTAATCTTTCTCAACAAAGATGATACGTCTGGGATTTTTCTCTTCAATAGTAGACAAATGTCTGAACTAAAAAACGTCCACATAGTGTTAATGCGCCTACATAGTGTTAATGCGCCTAACACTTAGACAAATTTTTCAGTCAATCTCAGCTCATGCGCCACATTCATCATGTTCATATGAATGTAACAAACTCAAATCTTCTGAATTCTTCAAATGTTGATGAATTCGATTGAAACTTTCCAATTAAGTGAGTTTTATGCCGATAATCATTCTTCTAACATCAATTTCATTCAATTTCAACAACAAATCACTCAATTTTGAGATTTTCAGTCCGAAAACTTCAAACCCTTTTTTGAACACAAATTCAACAAATTGACTTGAATTTGATGAATTGAACTGCTAATTGTGATTCAAATCATGTTTCTGATGATGAAACACAACTGAAATTCACAAATTTTCAATTGAATTGTATCTCAATCACAGATTCAGTGAGATTTTTGAGTTTTTAAAGTTCGACAAACTTCAAAAATCAATCACTAACAGCTTACCAACAACTCTGATACCATTTGATAGGATCAAATGTATCAATCTGTGATGATTTATGAACACAATTCAATGAAATTCACACAAAGTAAGCAAATCAAAACAAGATATCAACAAAATTCAAGTTTCATTAATATCAAGCTAAGACAATTACAAAGTATGAAAGCAGGTTCGAATACAATTCTTAGTTACCTACTACCTGTAAGTCTAAGCTATTTATAATGAAACAAAAAGTAAAGGAACTAACTAATTACAATTCTAGTCCCTATACTATTACAAAATAATAAAAGGCAACTAAAGACAACATGTTAATCTTTCTTAGAGCACTAACACAAGGACAACAAGAAGTATTTGATTTTCAAACTTTGAACTTCTATGAAGGTCTGGATCTAGTCAACATGCCACTTGTCAACCCAAGCAAATCAAGACAAGCTGACAGACTGGCTCAAAGAATCCAAGACAGGATCACTGCAGAGTTCAGCTTAAGAAGGAGACTTAGGCAATCAGGTAATACGATCGGTCAACTGGATGTTGAGGCAGACCCTAAGATTAGTTTCATAGGGGAAACCTTGACTGAAGGCCCAGTGACAGAACCTGAGACCCCTGCCTCATCATCATCAATTGCTGCAGAGATCCACATTCCTTCTGAGACACCTGCTGCTAAAGGTGCTTCTCAACCTCTCTCTGACCTGAGCTCAGATGCTGCAACAAGCAATGAAGGCCAAAGCTCTCTCCACCATGGAGTCACAAAGGTCTGTGAGTGACAAAGGGAAAAGAAAGATGACATCTGAGGAGATTGAGGAGGAGGAGAGAGAGAGAGGAAAAGGAGGCTGAGGGGAGAAAGTTCCTCTACTGAGTCTTCAAGACTCATGGAGTCTGCTATCAGGGCTGCCCCCAGACCAGATACTCAGAATAATGAGTTAAGAGCAGTCAGGATAAATTATCTGCAGACAAGGAACTATGATATAGACAGTATCATTTCTCTCCCCTTAGATGAGCTAAATGAACTGGCTGTGTAACATCGGGCATTTTCAAGTTATAAACCCGAACCCGAACTAAAATCGAACTATCTTACGATATGAATTTCTTTATTTAACTTATTTTATTTATATTAATGATTATATAGATTAGACGTGTAGTTTATATTGATTTATTCAATTTATCATTTAAACAACTTATAATAACTTGTTGATTTATAAATAATTCTTTTTCATAAAATTATAAACTTTATTAATCATGCTACAACAAATAACTAAATGGAAAAGACTTATTAAAACTTATAAAGTTATAAAATGAATTTTATTATACTTATAAAGTTTTATAAGTAATTATGAATTTTAAATATTGAAAATAAGTAATCAAATTATAAAGTTACAAGTTTTATAAAAGTTATAAAGATTAACAAATAAATAATTTGATTGATTATTCAAATTGGTTTTATAAAGTCTATAAATATTTTATAAAAAAGTTGTTAAAATTATAGTCTTCAAGAATTTAAATTTTAAATTATAATTATTCTTTTATTTATTTAAATTATTTAATTTTATATTTATTTCAAATTCCAATCATAACCCTTATAAAAGACTTATAAATCACCATTAACACCATTCATAACCTCCTCCTAACCTCAAGTATAAAAGCAAGGCTTAGGCCTCACTTTTCATTTGCTCATTCTCTAAAAACCTCACTCTCATATCTTTCTTTCATCCATTGGTTATGATGAATTTGAAAAATTTTATTTTACAAGAAATTTTAAGAATTCTTAATACTAAGGTAATCCTTTATTGTTTTTATATTATACATTTTAATCATCCTAACATTCAATTGTTCTCATGACTTTATGTTCTTACTATTATTCTTTCTTCTACCAAACCTCTTTTTATTTTAATAATTATCATTTGATCATTAACATTTTAATAATCACTAATCTTATAATAATCACTAACATTCCTAAATTAAACTAACAACACACTAACATAAACAAAGAATCCCGTTTGCATATGGACAGCTATGCCGCCGCATTCGGTTATTCTGCAAGATTAATGTTCTAAATGATGGCTATGCCAAAGTCTTAGAATATTTTTATAACTCAAATGAAGAATAATATACCATATATTAACATAATAAATTGTTCTAACCCGTTTCATGTATTAACAATTTTAAAAGTGCACATAAGTGCCTTACTACAATTCTGGCAGAATATAGTCTTACTTCAACCGACCATAATTTGAACATAACAAACTAAATTTGGGTAAACTCAGACTCCAATTTTAAGTTCATTGAATTTCCTTTTCAACGACAGTTTATACGTCTTCAAACTCAATCGGACAACTCAACAATAGCCTTCACAAAATAAGTGCACATTTCAGCACCTTCTGTCTTGTGATGCTTGTTTGACCTATTTAAAGATCTTTTCATAAAAATATTTCTGAATAAAAGTTGTCCGGGAGACTTTGAACTAGTCAAGTATAAATTTTTATAATTTTATGAAACCGTTTGCTATTTTTAAAACCTGTTCAAACACATACCAAACATTCTGTCCAGAATCTAAAATTGATGCAATAATCCTTTTTCAATCTACCTTTCGCTTTTTAGCATTCTCTAAACGTTCTAACTTCTTGTAATGAATTCCAAAATCAAGTTATTGTTTTTCTATCATTTAGGAGATCACCTTTGACTCTTGACATCTAAGCTTTCTTATGTACTCTACAATCATCACTATACTTGTGAGTTTTTTATGTGAGTATTTCCATACCCCTTTTTCTTATTTTCACACTTTGGGGTGAAACATGTTAACTTATACTATTGCACTTGTAAACTTATTTGAGACTTGTAAACCTATGGCAATTCATCTTGTAAAGTTGTGGTTAGTTGAACTTTCGTGGTTACCATGTTATGGCGTTATATGTACAATCATTAACTATTGCTAGCCAAGCGAAGTCATAGATCTATGGGCAAGACAAGCCTGCTTTGGTTGATCCAAGTACACTTAGCTGATCGTATATACTTTTAAACGTTTGAGACTTGTAAAACTTTGTCGAGGTTTGATTGTTGCATTGTTCATAACATCCCTAATCACTTTATTCACTAACTTATGACTTGAATTGCCATCTTTTATATACTTATGTATTGAAAACTATGGAATGCTCACCAACATTTTTATGTTGACCCTTTATTTTTTAACATGTTTCAGGAATACCTCAAGTTTATGTTCTACTCTTTGAAGCTTATTACATCTAGGATTGGACCTAGAGATAAAATGGATGATCATGTTATTTGTAGCATTTGTATATGATGTATTCTTTGTTGAAACTTTTGCTTGTAATGTTATTAATGACACTTATGAATAATATATTTGGAATTAATAAATAGCGTTATGTGGCTGTGAACAATCGTAACCCTCACATCTCGACGTTTCCGCCGTCAAGGTTGGGGTGTGACAGGCTGACATGGAAGTGTCAAAAGAGATGAAAGAAAAAGATGATGCAAGGTTACTTCTCCAATTCAAAGAGGAGAAGAGACAGAAAAGACTCTACAAGCATGCTCCTACACTCTCCCCAGTTCAAGAAAGCCCTGTACAAGAAGATGTGGTTCAACAAGAACCTCAGGTAGACAAAGAAGAAGATAGGATCAAAATGATCAACTACCTGAGTGTCACAGGCTTCTATCAGGCAGATGCACTTCTTCCTTTGTCCTATGACTATGTTGAGTTTGAGTACTTAAAACAACTTGAGCTTGAGTTAGTCAAAGACAGAAAGACAACTAAGAAGAAGCTAAGGGAAGAAGCTGCAAAATCAAGAGCTATCATCCAAAAAGGCATGAAGAAGTCTGTTGACAGGCAGAGGATGATGAGCTTCTTGAAGCTGTATGGATTCTCCGGAAGGAGACTTGGCCCTATGTCTCTATCCACAATGGATGAGCATATCAGGGTAATCAAGCAGAAGATCAAGAGTGGAGAACTGATTGACTTACACTCTCTTCCAAGTCAAGTCCCACCCGAAGTGGAGGTTAAGGTTGAACAACCTGAGATAACACAACCCGGACCTCCTGCTGAGCCTCAGCAAGCTTCATCTTCTTATCCACAGCAGGGTCAAACTCCCTCTTCTTCTGAACCTGTGAGAGAGGAACACCCAACTGAGAAAGACAAGGATGATCAACAAGGTGTTGCAGACCAGTCTTCTCAGTTAAAGTCCTCTAAGAGGAAGAAGAGGATGGCTTCTAAACCAAAGTCTAAGAAGAAGAAGACTAAATCATCTACCTCTACACCTCAGGCTGAGTCAGATCAACCTAAGGAAGTGCATGAAGAGGCAGCCCAATCAACTCCAATACAAGTGGCTCCTCTTGCAGCTGAGACACCCATCTTATCCTGGACCTTCTCTACCAATCCAGAAAGATGACATGTAATCAGAGATCAAGGTGTTGAGAATGTCTATACATGGCAAGACATAATCAACTTACCTCTGCATGATCTCTTAGAGATGAGAAGATACTATGAAAGTCTTAATGATCCTGACCATCTAATGAAGAAGGGTATGGTCATCATTGTGCTGAAGACTACTAACATCTGAAAATCTTCTAAATGTTTTGGTAGCATCAACCTAGGGGGAGTTTGTAAGGATTCCTATAAGTCTGATGCAACCAAAACATCCAAAGTCTCTCTGCAAGCAATGCACTAAAGAACTGAAGTAGAATTGCTTCGGAAGTTTTACACCATGCACTAGAAATATTCTAAGTGTAAAATCTTCCAAAGCCAAGACCAATATCTTCCGAAGCCAAAAGTGAAGTCTTCCGAAGCTTTAGAGACAAAGTCTTCCGAAGCCAAATAATGAAGACAGATTTCTTCCGAAGACTTTTAGAGATATGCCTTTATCCGATGTACTTTACCATAAAGCTGGACCACCTTTCCGCTGCAACTCTGTAAAGTCACCAACTTACATGAGTTGGTGAAAGGTCCATGCTTTTGGTAACTGTACATTGAGGTCTTGAGTCCATGCTTTCTACTTTATGTACTTTTATTCTTTTTGTAATATATTAGGATGTGAGCTATGGCATGTCATAGTCACAAGTCAAAAGGCAGATATGCCTTTTGATTTTACAATTGATTTTGTTTGTGTCTAGTCAATTGTATCCAGCTGGCTTTCAAAGTATAGCCGGCTGTAGGTTGTAGTATAAGTATTCCATGTTCTAGTATCTTTTCATATGCTTTGTAACACTTGTAATAGAACTTGAGAAAGCAATATACTGCATCCTTGAAACCCAATCTCTAGTGTTCTCTTGTTCTGTCTCTTACTTGTTACTTGTGTTCTTAGTATCATTATTATGGTTAATCCAGTTTACCGTTTGATTAAGTTTGGTTAATCTCCTCTTTGTGTTGTTGTGTTGTAAGTGACCACCCTTCACCGGTCCTGCACATAGGAAGCAATTGTTGTTACTTGCTGAGTCATGGTCGGGGCCAAGTTCATAACAATTTCATTCATTAAAGGAAAGGTCTACACTAGAGGGATCTTATTGGCAGGTCTACGTTATAAGGATCTTATGGCCACAACTCTTGTCGTAATATATGTCTCATGTGGCAAATTTAGGTGATTAAACCTTGGAGCCTAAAATCACTCGTGGAATTCTTTTCATAAGGAGTGTTTCATATACGCTTCGAGTTCACAATGAACATGGTTTTAAGATCTAGTTAATTAAGTATACTAGTACTATATCCATGAGTTGTTTGGTTGTTTTTCATCTAGTTTGTTAATTGTACATACGCTATGAACATACATAAACATGGATATGAGTAGAATTTGTAATATCATATGTATATTTTACATCGTTAACAACAAAAATATCGATTGTTAATTGGTAACATCCTAAAATCCATGTATACTTTAAGTGAGATTGATGATGCTATTTTAGTAAAAGAATATTCTTTTTGTATTTATGTTGAAATAAGCTAAAGAAATTCCATCGAAGCCAAACTATTTGTGAAGCTTGACTAAATCCAAGCTTATTGGTTAAATGACACTTTCTATAATCATATGTTTGGATTCAAGCATCACATAAATTTTAGGTTCATGGTAGGTTTGACCCACCAACTTGCAAACATAACCCATTTAGCATACCTATATTATTTGTCATTGGCATAAAATTTTGATTTCTTTGGTTACCATTTAGAGCATCCTCAATTGCAGTCTTGAAAGCTACATTCTTTTGCAGACTACAAGATTTGAACTTAAGACCTCTCATACACACATGCAAGTATTTGAAAACTCATTTAGGAAGATCTTGGTTAGTTACGAATATATAATGTCTATTTTTGTATGTCCATGCATTTTCTATATTTGTTCATTTACCATTCTGTTTTGCTCTCTTTGGTTTGATTTGATCGGATAAATGCAATTAATGTTATGTAAGATACAAAATAACAAACCTTTTACGTGTCAAAATATTTTTAACCATTTTCATGTAGCATAAAGGAAAAAGGTTAATATTTTCATCAATCTGTATATGAAAGATAAAGAATCATGTAATCATGTCAATGAAGAAACCCTAAAAAAGAAGGAACTAAGAAGCCACTTCTAGCCACACAATTTAAAGGCAAAAATTGAATTAAAGATATCATTTATGCACACATATTTCTCATGTAAAGCATTGTGCTAATTTGAATCGGTCACTCCATAATTTGTCTACAATTTATGCGCACATACATGACCGTAGATTTCTTGAATCATATACAACATGGGTTTACAAGGTAAGAAATATCCTAATGCTTCGAAGATAAAGGGCCTTTGGGCTTTCAACACACGTAATCCAACAACAAATAATGAGATGTTTCATGCAATTGGTGGTATAATAGAATATGAATGAAAAAAATATAGATGTAGATGGAACTGGTTTAGACTCGAAATTCAATGCATTGTTTAAGTAGCTCAATACCGAGTTATACCATGGTTATAGTTAGAAGTCTTCTATAAACTTTCTAGAAAAATTTATGCATATTAAAGTCACCAAAAATGAATGAATAGTTATTTTGATGAAATTTTAGAGTTTTAAAGTTGTTTCCCGAAAGAAAATCAGATTTCAGCATCGAAGGAGAAAGGAGAAATAACTACCAATTTTTGGAGGATGATACTACGTGATAGTTTTGGATTAAACTATGAAAATGAGATGGTTTCTAATTATTTAAATTTAATAGGTTTAAAGTCTCAAGATTATCACATCCTGATCAACAATTGCCATCGGTAAAGGTCCAAACATGATTGTCCGTGAATGTTTAAGCAACAATCATTGAATTTAGTACTCTGTTAAAAATTATTTATGTACGCTCATTACATGTGAAAGACATGGATAATGCAAATTAGGAAGTGATCAAGATACTTTGCAATTTGAAATTGATATATGTTCATGCATCTTTTGACATAATCGTTCATCTAAATCTTTATTTACCTAAAAAAGCTAACTTTAGTTGCCTTATGTATATGACATGAATTTATACATTTGAAAGGTACATGGAGAGGCTAAAAGAGTATGTCTAAAATAAAGCCAAGGTTGAAGGCTCAATATCAGAGGGTTATGTTGTAGATAAAGAATTGATATTTGGTATATATAACTTGAGGGTATGCAAACCAAGTGTAACCATCCTGATAGAGATGTTGGGTATTCCTAAGAGGTTCCTGGATGTGTTTTCATCTCAATGCCGACCTATTATAACGAATAAAATTATATTACTTTCCGAAGAAGGTAAGATATCATCAATGTCGTTTAACACTAAACAAGTATGATGAAATTAAAGACAACAATTCGTAAGTTTTTTTTTCTTTTCATTTTAGATTATAATAAATAAATTTAAAACCTTTTTTTCCTCATTCAGTGATATTGTGTAACATCCTAATTTTTATACAAACAGAGTGAAACAAAAGAAATGAAGAAGTACAGGGGCTAAAGGTGAGCAAATGAAAGTTGACACCTAAAAAACCCCCCTTGTAAAAGGAGATGTGACAGCTCCATGCAAACCTTCTTGCAAAGGGGTTGTTAGAGAGAGAGCTGCATTTCTAGTGGGAGAAAGACAAAAATTGAAGCAAAGGTAACGACTTTCACGTAAGAAATGCTAGATCTATGTCATTTGGGTGTTTTAACACTGTTTTGATCGTTAAAGTTGACACCTTGATATGTGTTTATATAGATCTCAGTTGATACCTCTCGGGTTAGGGTTCATGTTGTTCATCTTGTTAAGTTGAGTTCTAGATCCCTATTTTTACATGTTTTTATGGGCTTCGGGGCTATTATGCATACCATGAATGATTTGTTAAAGATTAAACGTGTTATAGTATGAAAGTTGTCTTTTTTAATGATTTGCATAAAGTTGATATGATGAACAGTGAGATTGTATGTACCCAGATAGTAAGCATGGGAAATATGATAAGTATAAAGAGTTAATGCGGATGCTTTATCAACACTGGCATTCACTGAATGGTCAACCGTATTTGAACCTTTCAGTGTACATATACGGATGGGGTATTATTAACCCGCATTTGTTTACGCGGGTGATATAGTTATTGTTGTTCGCATTTGCCCTCAATTGGGCATGTTATTGTTGTTGCATTAGTATGTCAGCTATATTTCCCCATAAAGTTTCTAAGTGCACACATGCGGATGAACAAGTAGTTCACCCGCATTAGTCATTATTGTTACTCGCAATTGTTCCATTGTACTTTTGTTGATAGTGTTTGAATGCATTGATTATATTTGTCATAGTATGATATTAAATGGCAAAGTTATGTAAGAGGTGTAGTGTGGATGGCCTACCCTTATTATAAAGAATCTTAGATATGTATTATCTTTGTAAAAATAAAGGATGACTTGCTATGTGTTATAGTATAAAATATAACCTAGCAAAGTATGAATGATTAATTAATGTTATGATAAAGTTACAAAGAAATAAAGTAGTAATTAAAGAAAGTAAATGGGCCCAATGTACAGAAAGTCTTGCAAGCACTGATAAAGGAGTCTACATTCGTTGCATTCTCACTTAATAAAGGAGATTTTCCTTGTGCAATCTCACTTGATAAAGGAGATTTGCCTTGTGCAATCCCACCTAATAAAGGAGGTTTGCCTTCTGGATTCTCACCTAATAAAGAAGTTATAGCTTGTGTATGCTCACCTGATAAAAGAGGTAAGCACTTGTACTAGGCTCAAAGATAAAGTGAGTGAAAATATAGCTAAAGTCTATGATAAAGAAAAGGGGTAAAGTATGAATACCTTGAAAGTATGAACGTTTCAAGATGTTAATGATAAAGCAAAGTATAAAGTATGTATAAAGAATGAAGGTATTAATGATGCTAAAGTATAATGTTTTGATAAAGTAAACGGAAGTTTTCAAATGTTTAATATGCAAAAGAGTTACTTTTAGTTTATAAAATTTGAACTCACTCAGAGACGCTGACTTTTGTATGCATATCAGCTTGACAGGTAAATGATGATGGAATAAAGACTGGCAGCTTGGCACGGATGTGAAGTTACCTAGCTGCATGTAAGACCAGCATTCTGATAGTTGATAGTTTGTTAGATAGGTCTTTGATGATTGTAATGGATGGTAGTCATGGACCCTTGTATTGATGTTTTAATTCTGTTGCTATGTTATTGAATGATTAAAGTTTAAAAATTATGTGCCTTTGATGTTTAAATACATATGTGAGATTTCCTGCAGGGCCTTACATTTTGATATGACTTCCTCGACAGGGTTTAAAGAAAATACATCTTCATCGTTACATATATATTCTACAAACAAATTAATGGCATTAACACTTGGTGTGTTAATACTTATTCTTACATTGCTTGCATGATAGATTTATGGTACATAAAACTACTTAAAACAATGGTGTTATTACAACTAGGGATGATGGTACTCCATTATATGATCAACTAAAGGAGATCATAGAGCTAAACTATGTAAACGGCTACTCAGTTCGAATAATTTCATTGTAAATGGTTCAACATGTCATGTAAGCGATTAAATAATAAAAGCAATATTATTGTTATTGACGTTAGCCATGAATGGTTTGTTAATGAGCAGGCCACACAAGCTAAACAAGTGTTCTATCTTTACAATATGATATATGAATATAGTCTAGCACATGAGAAGACGTTCTCATATAAGGAACCTAAATTTATATTTGATAAATTTAAAGAAATTACAATAAACTACTACCTCTTGAGTTTGATCTCGTGGACTAATAGTTTACGGCCATTGGAGATCGTTCTTAATCATTAGAAAGGTTATTCTACACTAAGATTGATAGGCATGCTCCTTTCCACCACGTAGTTGGTAAGAACTTTCCCATGAGCATAAAACGTTTATACTTACCACATATACAATTTAATGTTTTCTTTCTATTTTAATTTCATAACTTTCAACCATTTTTTAATTGCTTCCTTCGTAGCATTATTTTGATGTGCAAATTTTCACAACACTAAGCCTTAGGAATGAATAAAGAAGGATATCCTCGCGGATCGTGCAACCGTTTTTAGGATCGAAAAACAAAATTGAAATAACATTTTGATAAATTTGAAGGTTATGAAGGTCCTGACAACACAAAGAAAAATCCCTCAATGAGCAAGGAAGCGGATGCATGGGTTCAAGTTATTGAGAAGTTGTTCTTAACTCCCACATATCATAACCGTTTGAAAATAAATAAAGCAAATAGAACAAAACCACTTTATAGAAGTTATCATGGGAGTTAGTCATATGTCCAGAGAGACGACCACCATAAGGTAAAAGATTAGTATTAGCAAAAGATGTAATAATAGTTATTTGAAAACTCAATTATAGTATTTTTGTTGTTCACAGATAGTATGTTGAGGGTTGGAATGGGATGCAATTCAAGAAAGGCGGAGTTGGTTTAAAAGAATGCAGAAAGACATTTAGCAAGTAAATCTATCATTTATATCATTACTAACTCAATTAAACTTTTATTAGCATGTATTATATATGTCTAATAAAGTGGATTCGTGTTATTTTGACTTATTAAAACTTTTAGTTGGATATATAATTTCTAGTGGATTCGGTTAATATACTTTACCTATTCAACTTTTAGTTTAAATATTTAAAATGACATGAACCCAATTTAATAGATTTAAAGTTGGATATTATTGCTAGTAATGTTAGTACCATTGTTCTATTAATTTAGGTTCATTTAAATTTGAGAATTGTTATAGTTTACGATATAGTTGATCGTTCAGGTTGGTCATCTATTTCAAAGTAGTTATGTTGCTATATTTTTGTAAAACATTTAATGTGTGTTTATCTTATTGTTTAATGTACGCACAAATTCAAAAGAAGATGAATAGATCATTGTCGAGCCCGAATGGGGATGAGACATCGGTTGATGCGGTTGAGGTTCTTGAACTTTCCTTAGAACTTAGTTGTGGTCATATACACGATGTTCGTCAAACAATAAGAAGTGTAACCCCTTATGTGACTCCTGGTACATATGCATCCTTGCCATAATATAATGAATTGCAAAGATTGAGACAAGTGATGAACGGTGGCAACAACAAAACAAATATTAAATAGATAGTACAACAAATAAATCAACTCCTTTCAATGGTCATAAACCAATTCGACACGTTGTCCCATCTACCTAATGAAAAGAGGGTCAAGAACATACTGTAAGTGATTAGGTAGTTTGGTTTTGTTTGGCTAAATGATTTGAACATATGTGTGGTTAACTGCTCGGCATGTATTTATAGAACTTTTATATGTTTTGACATGTATTGGTTTTTTATATTAGAATATTACTGAGTTTGAACTGAATGAACAATTAAAACTAGGTTATGTTTTTTGAAAACCTAGAAAATAGAAAAACAAAAAAACACAATCAGCACCGGTAGCGACCACATGTAATAGTTGAAGCATTTTGAAAACTCTAAACCGCTATAGCGATAGCATCTATTGCGGTGACTTTTTGACCGATTATGATGAAATTATTATGACGAATTTTTGTTACTAAATGTCGTCGTTAGACTTGGCAATGCTAACCCATTTGCTTTCAATTGGGTTGATTTGAGTTTTAATTATAAAGGTATGGGTTAAGATAGGTTACTTATTATTTTTAAGGGGGTTAGGATGGTCAATTATAAAATCTGAGGAGAAAAGAAATGGGTTAAGATGGGTGGTGCTAAATACCCTTAACGGGTCGGGATGGATCACTATTACGTTTGGCTTTGAACCCTTCCCCACATGTTAATTCGTCCTATCAAATATCCAGATCCCATTCAAAAATCATCATTAATGATTAATCCCTCATTTTGATTCAATACTTCACATATTACCATTTCATTTTCATCACAAATCATTGTTTAATGTTGTTTTCCTTAAAATTCAACCCATAATTGTCCTCAATATGAATGTAATATTCAACCGGAAGTGGTGTAGTTGTTTCTAATCATTGTGTTGACACAATCACCAAGGTTTCCGCTATAAAACCGTGTAACTTCATCCTCCAATGGCATTTGATTGGTTTTGAAACAAGACTCTACTCGTCGTGGAAACTCAGATTCGTTGTCAAAACCCAAGACCTTCACTAACGTCTTCATCGCCATAACCAACATCGACGTTTGTGGTCTTCGTCATTATTTTGTTAAATTTTATCTATTAGTTTAGAGTGAAGCTATGCATTTTCAATTGATAAACAATAATTTCAATGCATAGTTGTTTAAATAGATGATTGAATTTGGATATTCTTTTTGTTTTTAATTCTAATTTAAAAAACATAATGTAACTACTGCATATCTTTGGGAATTCATAACAACTTAGTGAAGAACACATGGATTTTGATTTGATCGGAAGTAATTCTCATTGTTTTCAATTTTTAGACTTTTGACCCATTCTGACCCGAACATATATTTACCTGAATCCAACTGACCCTAACCCATCCTGACCCGTTTTTAAATTGACCTATCTTGACCCGAACCTGTTCTAACCCGAACCCATTCTGGCCCGTTACACTACCCGACCCAACCCGTCTGTTTTGCTGGGTTTAGTCGTCGTCATAGGCTATAACGATAACTTTTCTATGCTATAGCAAAGACTTTTGTCACCGAAATAGCTCTTACTCCTTATAGTATCCTCGGCCAGTAAGCGGCATCAGAGCCAAGGATAGAACTTCAATCGATCAATATATTGATGATTCAAAGATTAGAAGAAAAAAACTGATGAAGGATGAATCGAAGGTAGAAAAACCAATCCAGTGTTTTTCGATTTCAACACCCAAAGCAAAGAAATTGATTCAATGTTTGTGATTTATATCAAAAGTTAACGACCAAGAAAAATCAAGCAAATTCTATTCATTGATGAAGAATACTAAAAGGGAAAATCGAAGGCCCAATAATTTCAAAGTTTGATGAAACAAAGTGAACACTTGTCATTTGCAAATGTCATAATTAGGAACTTCATGTTCGGCATACAACTTTCATTTTTCTAATCAGAATTTTCATTCCGATTTCTGTTCAAAGCATCACTCTTTGAGTTTCTTGCCATACTATTAATTCAAATTATACCTGGTAAACGATCCTAATTCACCATCATTGAGCCTAATTTACACTAAAGTGTCGTCCGTATATTTATTTGAACATTATTATACCTATTTTACCATAATCATCCTAGTTGATCAATGAGCCTAATTGACCCTAACGTATGATCATTGGCCCTAGTTGATCATCAATCATCTGTACTTTAATTTCAAGTAGTGTCTTGTGATAGCGTTCGTCAGCCTCTCACACTCGTGATCTTAGAGTTCGTTATATTGTGAGTATTCAATAAGCATTGCATGACTGGAAAACATGCATTAATTCCAAACCCATAAATTTTGATCTATCAAGTATTGTTGTTTTAATTGATGCATAGTGCATAGAAACGCCTTTAAAACCTATGGTTTCAGTTTTGATGCGATGGCATGGTTTGGATAGTAATACTTATTTATGTGACCTTAATTATCATTATAGGTTAAGTTGTAATTGTCATTCATTCCTTTGGTTGAAATTATTATGTTCATCATTGTGTTGTACTATTATGTAAAATAATATAATAGTTCCTGTTATTTAATTTCAAAATGTAATGTTTTAAGAATATTAGACAAACCAAAAGAAGTCAAGAGATGGAATTCAAAGAAGTCACAAAGACCACATATAAATGAGTTGGAGATGCTCGGACAATTTTATGGGAGGATAAAGAATGATTCAACAATATGACTAAAAATCAAGTGTTAAAGGCATCTTATTCTTGAATAAGACAAGTCAATGGTTATGTTTGGTTTATTGGATTCATCATACTTGTTTTTGGCATCTAAACATCTTTTTCTCATGAACCACCTGAAGATATTAATGTTTCTTTCTTTTATTATGCGGAAATGAGTCAAGAGTTAGCCAATATTTACATTAATAGACTAAACGTTAGAAAGGGATCCAACTTAATACACACTACTCGAAAAATTGGGTGATTTGCTACATAAATTTATGACGCAAATGTGCTGGAAATCCAAATTTTCTACGCAACTTGCGTCAACTTAGAGATAGAACAAAAACCGTACTTTTTTTCTACAATGTTACGTTGCAAAAATGTTGGAAATCTTCATTTTTTTTAATTTTCTATTTTTATATTCTTGATAATAAAAAAGTAGTATAATGATATGTATTAACAATGTGTCGTATAGTGCGTTGCGATGACGCCACAAATGATTTTTGATAAGGGTATTTTTACTAAAATTATATGACGTAAGTGCGTTGGAAATGCTTCTTATGCATTTGTGATGCATATGTGCGTGGCAAATTAACCAGTTTTCAAGTAACGGGCATAACTTTAATCCGTTCGGAGTTACATTCACCTAAGTGATTTCCTGATTCTTTGATAAATATTCTATTCTTCTTTGATGCAGGCTTCCATTTAAATAACATTAAAATTTCCTTTGTAAATCATGGTTTATTATATTCAAGAGTTAGCAAATATTTATATTGATGAACTGGAAAAGTAATCGGATAGAAAAAGAATCAACTTAAAACAGACATAACTTTTAATCATATCCAAATTTGGTTCGTTCTTTTCATGTGTGCTTCCATCTTAAATCACATCTTAATATCCTTTTTGGTGATTTGGTTAGAACAAATAACTAAATTACAACAACCAGCTGCATGAAAATGACATAATGAGTTGGGGATGCTCGGAAATATTTAGAGAGGAATAAGAAAGATACAACCATAGAGTTAGATAAAGTGTTAAGGCATCTTATAATTGGATAAGACAAGTCCAATGTTAGGTTGTTTAATTAGATTCCTCATGCTTGAGTTTGGCATCTAAAGATCCTTTCTTGAACTACCCGAAGCATCACTTAAACTAATATTATGTTCAAAATTCTAGCTTTTCAACTTGACAATATCCCTTCCTTGTAGAAGCATATCATACCACCTAGCGACAACAATTGTCATAACTTTCTACGAACGTATATGTTCGTTGGTTGGCTCGTTGGCTTTATAAAAGACCATTCATCTGGCATACTTCTTCATTCACTTGCTCGCTTCAATCTCTTTCCCTCTTTATTTCTTTCCTTCCATATCTTCAAAGCATCACTCGCTCAATGGAAGTGTTAGATAACGAGCAGCTTTTGAGGTTTGGGCTCGCGACCATCCTTGATTCTAGTCGTCAAAGAAAGATGAAAAGAAAGAGAGTGGAATGTTTTAAGCCTTTGGATACAAATGGAGTATCTGAAGGAAAGATGTTTACCCTATTGGAAACAAGAGAAATGATGTTAAAAAACAAAAACAAAAGAAGAGAAGTGACAATAGAGGAAGAAGGAAATGGGCTTCATTTGATTCATTTGTTGCTTGTTTCTGCTACCTCTCTTGAAGAGAAGAAACTTGACTCAGCTATCAAGAATCTATGCGAATTGTATGAAAATGCATCTTTAAATGGTGACTCCGTGCAAAGGGTGGCTGCTTATTTTGCTGACGGATTAGTGGCTAGGCTTCTCACGCGTCGCTCGCCCTTTCATGAGATGATAATGAAGGAGCCAACGCGTGAAGAAGAGTTCTTGGCCTACATGGAACTCTACAAAGTATCTCCGTATTTCCAGTTTGCTCATTTTACCGCGAACCAAATGATCATGGAAGCATTTGAAAGGGAAGAAAAAGATAATAATGGAGCATTGCATGTGGTTGACCTAGATATCGGATACGGTTTCCAGTGGCCTTCCCTGATGCAGTCACTTTCAGACAAGGCTACTACTGGAAACCGCGTGTCTCTTCGAATAACAGGTTTTGGTAAAACCTTAGAGGAACTCGAAGAGACGGAGGCAAGGCTAGTTGGCTTTTCCAAAACCTTTAGAAACCTAAATTTTGAGTTCCAAGGAATGCTCATATCAGATTCCGGAGTGAACTCACTACGGAAGAAGAAGAACGAGACACTTGTTACAAACTTGGTCTTTCATTTAAACTCCTTGTGCAACATCACACGCATATCCGATTTGTTAAATTCAATACACACGCTGAACCCATCAACCGTGGTTTTGATTGAACAAGAAGGCGGTCATAGCCCAAGAACATTCCTATCAAGATTCATCGAGTTCTTGCACTATTACGCAGCCATGTTTGATTCACTAGATGACTTTCTTCCTCTAGACAGTCCAAAACGGCTACAAATTGAAAAGAACCATCTCGGCAAAGAGATAAAGCGGCTAATGGACTTTGATAACGACGAGGCGAATTCACCAAAATACGAGATGATGGAAACATGGAAAGAAAGGATGGAAAGTCATGGGTTTGAAGGGATGAGTGTAAGTTCAAAGTCCACCATTCAAGCAAAGCTCTTGCTGAAAATCAGTAGCCACTACTGTCCTACACAGTTTGGTGGCGAAAACGGAGGGTTTACCGTCTTCGAAAGAGAGGAAGGCAATGCCATATCTCTAGCTTGGCAAGATAAATGTCTGATTACAGCATCTTCATGGCAATGTGCAGGAGGAAGATGACCAACCTGTTATACCTAGTAGCTTATCTTGTATAACTTATACTTATAATATTGTAAATTAATATATGTTATATATGTAATAATATTGGTGTCACGTGAGTATGTATCATGTACATTTAAGACATCACTTTGATTATGAAAAATATCTTAATTTTGTCTTCCAGATTGCAAGAATCTGTATACTTCGCTCAAAAAGGATATTTTAACATTTTTCTTTAGCACTTGTTTTTATAACTAGTTCAAGTGAATTATATGCAATCGTTGTGTTCACATAGGGTGTAACTTTACAACAATTTGGAAATAAAGGAAGTACTTATTAGATTTATTTATAGGTATTTATTTCCAATGTTGGATAGAGTTTGCACTAAGTATCATCTCCTTAATCAAACTATATCAGGCTTCCTCTCTGTTCGAGTTGGACATTTTGAATAAATGGAATAACCCCCAGCTTCTTGAGATATTTAGCAATGAACTACTGAACTCAACTTGCCTACACAAGAAACAACCATTAGTCTCGCCACAATGAACCTGGGTACTTTCTGTGACTCGACTCATGCATGAGAATTAGTATGGTTTCTATGTGGGTTTTATGAAATAACCGAAGAGAGCAAAAGAGACGTGTAATTGAAATAAGGATTAGCCAAAATAGAATCAAACACTTGTATTTATACTCTTGATGTACAGATGGCATTGTGTCATGTGTCCAGTGGTCCTTTATTGGTCACATCAATCATGATCAAAGTTTGCTACTTCAGTTATTTATGTTGTTTCCCTTATCGCTTCATGCTTCACATAATATTCAATAATTCATTTTGCGTTGTTTTGAGGAGTATTACCTCTAAACCCCCCCCCCCCCCACCCCACCCCCCATTATGCGTTAGAAGTCTTTTTCTAAGCACAAATGGATATTCTTACCTCTTCCTTTTCATTTTTTCCATTACCTTTCCCCAATGTTAGTAATACTTTACATGTGTATAGTCCTTGTTGGTTTTGAGGACTCGTCCCTTAACCTTCATGATTTATTACAGTCGTTTGTTTGTCAATTTTTCCAAGCATGCGATAAGGTGTGAAAACATCCTATCACACTTATATTGTCTTCTCATTATTGTTAGAGTCTTGTGTTGGTGGTTTATTACTTTCTTCCTATCTTTCTATTTTACAAGTACTCCTACATCTCTCCTTTTCATCCTTCTTTTGATTCCATCTACGTGCTCACTATGGCGAAGAAAATAATGAACATTTCATATTCCGTGATGATGAAACACGAAATTGCCTCCTTCATGGATGATTATTGTATACCCTAGGAACTACACCCAAACCTATTTACCTTTTTCTGTCGTAACACCCCGAAATTTCCAAAGAATCAAAAGAAGAAGAATTTCTCGTGTGAAAGGGAAGTTCTCGCACGGTAGAAGAGTTATCGCTCGAGAAGCATGGGCGAGAAGTTTGGGACCCTATAAATAGATTAGAGCACCTGTTTGCCCCTATTCTTGCGCGACAATTGCTGCTAATAGAGAGAAAGCGAAGATTTGAGGTGTTTAAGGTATGTAACTCGTGTAATGATTCGTGTTATGTATCAAGGAACGATTATTGATCAATATAATGCATGATTGTGTAGTTTCCATTCGAAAAGCTCTCGAGAAAGTCATTTGTGTGTTATAATCTTCAAAAGGTGAGTTCTAGCCCTTTTTATACAAGTTTATACGTGTTTTGTGGCTATTATGCATACTACCTTGCTTGTCATTGCTTATGATGATGTGTGGTTGTAGGATGGTTAAGTTATGTTGGTTATAGTCATGATTAAGGCGGTTTTAGGCTGGAAACTTCATGTTTTCGCTTTAGGGCTGGTAGGTTCTTATGCGTATAGTTCACGTGGGAGGGATAGGTAACTTGGGCTGCAAGGGTTGGAATTTCGTGAACTTCTTGCGCGACTAGCAAGTTCTCACGTAAGGATAATTTGCTATGCAAGGGTTTGACTTTTGTGAGGTTCTCGCACAATTGGCAGGTTCTCGCATGAGGTTGTGCTGTTGCGTGGACTTAGTTTTTGCGCGACTTGTTGTGTTATGTATTATCTTTGTCATGTTTTAACCGTTTTCAAATGATTAAGTTTTATGATAAATCTTTACTTGGTATGCTATGTACTATTATAAGTAAAGTGTTATGTAATGAAAGTGAAAGATAAAAATAACGAAAAGTGAGACGTAATGAATGAATAAAAGTCTTGCAAGAAAAATGTAAGGAGGTTCACAATTCCCCGCATGGGTTTGTTAGCTCAACTGTGTACAGTTTAGCTAGCCCAAAAGGATGCACACGGGGGGTCTAATTCTGAGATTGACCCTGTATGAATAGGGATACACAATCCTCGTGATTGTTAGCTCAACTGTGGGTGGCCATGATGGTCCAAAAGATACTCATAGGGGTCCAATCCTTGTGATCAACCATGAACGGAATGTGATCGGTGACACAAGGCCTTGAGATAGTGATCAGTCTCATAACTTATGTTGCGGGTCAAGCATATGACATTGATTCATTACAATGAAAGATAACAAATGAATAAAATGATGATGGAAGATAATGAAATGAACATATTGATATGTATGTATTAATGTGTGCTCACGTATAAAAAGAGACAAAGGTTTTAATGAGTGTAAATAGAACTCACTCAGCGTCGCTGAATTTGTATGCATAATAGCTGCAGGTAGTCGATGACGTTGAGGAGGTCAGGCATGGACATGAAAGCTACTAAGATATTTCAAGTCTGGCATTCATATTTTTTGAAATGATGTTTATATTAATACATTTTTTATGATAAAAAAATGACAAGATGTTTTGAAGACAATTATTATTTTAAATAGTGAAATTTTGTTTTACACCGCAAATGTTACGTTGTTAAATATTTTATACTATGTATGATCAACTATGAGTGTTCCGGGTTCGGGATCTTACATCTATTAGCCTTTTACACCCAATCCAGTAATCATGTAAATCTTAGGATTCCCTTTATCATGATCAAGTTCTTCCTTTTCCAAACAGGTGTACAATGTGTGCTTCTAGGTCTTGCACGAGTTACACACTTAAATCCCCCGTCTTGACTCTTTTCTGTGAAGAACACTACCTATGATCGAAGAACACCACTGTTCACTTTGTCTTTGTATACTTGATTTCCACCCACTGGCGGAGAACACCACCATTCACCCTGTCTTTGTCTTCTTGGTTTCCACCCACCACCATTAACCGAACACCTAACGCCTTTAGGGTTTTGTAGATCGTGATGTCAGTGGTGGCGGGTGTGGGTGAGGTCACCATTGTAGTATGAGGTGGTTGTGGTCGTTGTGGGGTGATGTTCACCTCTCTTTGCGTGTTGTAAAGGTTATTTGGGGGGTTTTTGTGAATTTGGTTATGGCGGTGGATAATGGTGACTGGTCCAGTCATCATGTTGGTTTGTGATGCTTAAAGTGGCGTGGAGGTAACTGTGGTGGTTTGTGGTGGTAGATCTGGGTTGTGGCTAGGGTGTAGACAACGCCGGCTCTGCCTCCCTGTAAAGTCATCAAGAGTCACAGTGTCGACGTTGGTGTAGAGAGTTGTCATTACATCTTGTTGTCGAAGTTATGCCCGTCGACCGGTGTTGGTTTTGTGTGTAACACCCGGTTATTTATTTATTTTGAAGCCGACGAAAGAAGAAAAGAAATAAAGTCCAAAATCGAGGGACCAAAATCGCCAACGAGAGAAAATTGGGTGAGTGGAGGTATTTAAAGGGAGTGGGCAGCCCTTACCCTCTCCCCACACCCACATTTCAGCCAAGAATAGAGAGAAAGAAGAGAGAAAAAGGGAGAAAGTTGGTTCGGGTAGATTCGAGCGGGCAAAATCGTCGTGTAGCGAGTCCAATCGAAGCTCTTCTCGTTGTGGTCGTTTGTGTGAGTTCTAGGACCCCTCTTTTACTTGTTTTCAAACGATTTTGGGGCTGGAAAGCATAGAAAACCCGTTTTTGTATGTGTGTGTGCTTGACCCATTTGCATGTGTTTGCGTGTGATGCGTTTGAGGTTGTTTCCGGGCTTGTGTGTGCTTGAATGGTGTTGTGGTATGCATTCCTAAGGTTTAGGATGGTTGATTTAGGCTTAAAATGGGTTTGGATGAGCTTGGAGGTTGAAAATGGCAGATTGGGTTCGGGATGAACTCCATTCTGCATCAGCTAGGGCTAGGCGACCGACTAGAGGCCATACGGCCGACTGGGGTGCGATTGAGGTTCATTCGCATGATTGAGGGTTCATTCACACAATTGAGGGTTCATTCGCAAGATTGAGGATTTATTCGTACGATTAGGGTCCAGTCGCATTGGGAGTCATGAGACTGAGGGCCCAATCGCATAAGTGCTTAGTCGCATTAGTTCCAATCGCATGGGACTCATTTGCATTGAGTCCATTTGCATGAGGTCAATCGCATAGGTGCTCATTCGCATTAGTTTCATCCGCATGAGGTCCATACGCATGACTGGGTGTCCATCCGCATAGGTGTTCATCCGCATGGGTCCATTTGCATGATGTTCAGTCGCATGGAGGCCATGCGACTGAAGGATGTCCATACACCCAAATAGAGTTGTTGTACCCGGGGATATGTGTAGTTTAATTACTGACTTTCGGGGGAAAGTGCAGATGTAAGTTTTGACATGGAAATTCCCGTAAGTTCATGTAAGATGACTGTTGAGGCCTTAGAGGGTATGTTGGGCATGATGATGATGATGTTTCATATTTATGCATGATGTATGTTATGTATGCATGATGTTGCCTTGTATGATGTTGATGTTCCTGATTATGATGAATGTTTATCTTTCCTGTGGCTTTACGTGTTACGTTAATGAATGAATTGAAAGTATTATGTAACGTAAAGTGAAAGATGATGAAAAGGGGAACATGAATTGAATGCATGCATAAATGAACGAAAGTAATGAAAGTCTTGCAAGCATTGGATATCGGGACACGCCAATTATAAGGTGTTAGCCCAACGGTGTGTGGGTTCGCTACCCCGGGAAGATGCACATTGGGGTCCGTCTTTGTGACCGACCATTTGTATAGAACCTCTACCTCTTACCCCGGTACTGCGACACCATGTTTAGCTGTCTATTTATAGACTTCGGCCCAGTAGCCATATAGTTTGGGGTGTAGCACATGGTATTGGTACGGAAGATATCAAATGCGCAAGAAAAGATGTAATGAAGAATGAACGAATGAAGAAGATAATAATGATATTATCTATGTGTACGTATGAACGAATGAACGCTGACTTTTTATGTGTTTTCAGTTGGCAGGTAATGTTGCTGAGGATGGCGTTGCTGAGGATGGCGCTACGAGGTTACTCAGCTCTTTTGGGATGGCATCCATTTATATAAGCCTTTTGTGATGTAATGCAACAATGTATTTTGTAACTGGTTAACGATGTATTATTTGGCATAAGCTTTTATAATGAAGTGAAATGTCATTTTTAAATGTTTCCGCTGCGATGCTTTATGAAATGCAAATGTAATTATACGTTTTATGTGCAATGAGGATCCAACTGTAAGCGTCCCAGGAAAGGGGCCTTACAAGTTGGTATCAGAGCCAAAGTTTAAGTGAAACGGGTAAATTTTCAAAATAAACCTTAACTTAAACTGAAAATGGGACGGAATAGGAATGGGATGCCAATCTGAGTAGCTGCGTGCCATCAGGTATTTTGTTAATGATAACTGGTATTATGTGCGCATGTTATGTGGTTTATGTGTTGTATGTAGATTTAGATACTGATGTAGTCAGGATAGGTAATGCTCGGGGTATGAAGAGTAAATGTAAGTGGCTAATCACCACTGGCCACTGTAATTAGAGACTTACTATACTTGACATAAACTGAGTTGTTCCCTTGAATGACTGTGTTGGTGTTTGAATCTTTCAGTGTGATAGAGAATGGCCGGTGGTAGATCTTCTAAAGCTTCTAGGGGTGGAGGCCGTGGTGGGCCTGGTGCTGAACCGTGATCCAAAAGAGGAAGGCCCAGAGTTAAAAGGGTGGTTCTAGAAGAACCTGAGACCCCTCATCCGGAGGCTGGGGATGAGAGTGCTAACTTGAGGGCCTCGGTAGAGGAGGCTGTTGTTGAAGAGGTGCATCAGGTCATGCAGAAAATCTTACCGTCTGTGGTGACCGAAGTCATCAAGGCGGTAAAGGAAGAAGAAAGAAAGGAGAGGAACAGGGCCTCGGGGGACGGGAGCAACTAGAGCCTGAAACGATTTTCTCTGATAATGAAGAAGAGGAAGAGGAAGATGAGCCTGTGCAAGAGGTGGCACGAGGCTGTAACTATGGGGCGTTTATGAGATGCAAGCCCCCTACTTTCGATGGTAACGGCACTGCTGCTGCTGCTCACCGATGGGTGAGGGAAATGGAGGCTGTTCTTGATATCAGCGAGTGCCGGGAGGACCAGAAGGTGAAGTTTGCTACCCACTTGTTTGTGGACTCGGCTCTATGTTGGTGGGACAACATTGTCCAAGCCGAGGGTAACCGGGCGATAGGAAGGATGAGGTGGGAGGAGTTGAAGAAGATGGTGATTGAGGAGTTCTGTCCTCAGAGGGAGATAGATAAGATCGAGAGAGAGAGTTCCTGCAGCTGGAGGCGGGGACCATGACACAACAGTAGTACACCACCAAATTTAACGAAATGGCACGGCTGGCGCCGGATCTGGTGACGCCTCTGTCTCGAAAGATCAAGAGGTACATTCAGGGTTTGCCAGTGGATGTTTGCAGGCATATGATCGCCGCCCGGCCAGGCACGTTTAGGTCAGCGGTCGATTTGGCAGGGAGGCTATATGATGAACGGGAGGTGGTGGTGACTGAAGCGAACAAGAAGGGTGGTGTTGATCGGAACTGGAACGGGAAAAGGTTTGGCCGGGGTGATGCCTCGACGGGTAACAAAAAGGCACGGGTGGATGACCGCCGTGTGGCCACATCGGGAGCGGGATCGAAGAGGTGTGGCAAGTGTGGAAAGGAGCATGCGGGAGAATGTAGGCTGGGATTGAATGTGTGCTTCAAGTGTGGGAAGATGGGGCATGTAGCAAGGGATTGTCGTGCGGGCAGATGTTTCAACTATGGGGAAAGCAGACATATGAGTAAAGACTGTAAGAAGCCGAGGGCTGAGGGTTCTGGGGTGAAGGACCGAGGGCGAGCGCCAGGGCATTCACCATGACACAGGAGGAGGCTAGGACGGACCCTGACGTTGTGTCCGGTATGTTTCTAGTGCACCAAACTTTAGCTTCTGTGTTATTCGATTCTGGTGCTAGTAAAAGTTTTATTTCTGCTGCTTTTTGTGCTACGTTGCCTGTTAGTAGTAGACGTGTTCATGCGCCCTTTGATGTAGAAACTGCCATAGGTAAGTCTACCAGAATTTCTGGGATGATAGAGGGTTGTGACGTGGAGTTAGAAGGTCACAAATTTTCGGTTAGACCATTCGTGATGACCTTAGGTGGTTTTGATGTGGTTCTCGGGATGGATTGGTTAGCGGATTATGAGGCGAACATTGTGTGTCGCAAGAAGATGATTTGTTTGACAGCGCCCGACGGTAGTTCGGTGACGGTTTATGGTGATCGGGTTACTACGATTCCGAAGGTGATTTCAATGGCGGTGGCGGGAAAGTGCACGAGGCGTGGATGTAACGCTTATCTGGCTTACGTAAAGGATGTGGATAGACCAATGCCACAACAGTATGATGTACCGGTTGTTTGCGACTTTCCAGATGTGTTTCCCGAAGACCTACCAGGAGTGCCACCTGACCGTGAGATCGAGTTCCAGATTGACTTGATACCGGGTGCCCAACCTGCTGCCAAGGCATCGTATCGGCTGGCTCCGATAGAGATGAAAGAGTTGATGGAGCAGTTGCAAGAGCTGCTTGATAAGGGGTTCATTAGACCGAGTATCTCTCCTTGGGGTGCTCCGGTCCTGTTTGTGAAGAAGAAAGACGGTAGTATGAGGATGTGTATTGACTACCGTGAGCTGAATAAGCTGACGATAAGGAACCGATACCCCTTACCGAGAATCGATGATTTATTTGATCAGCTTCAAGGTGCCAGTTGGTTTTCAAGGATAGATCTTCGATTGGGCTACCATCAGTTGAGGTGAAAGAGCAGGATATCCCTAAAACAGCTTTCCGCACGCGATATGGTCACTACGAGTTCCTTGTCATGCTTTTGGTTTGACCAATGCGCCAGCTGCTTTTATGGATCTAATGAACCGAGTGTGTCGGCCGATGTTGGATAAATCAGTGATCGTGTTTATTGATGATATCCTGATTTATTCGAAGAACGAGATAGAGCATGCCGGTCACATTCGGGAAGTTCTAGAGACGTTGAGAAGGGAGAAGTTGTACGCCAAGTGCGCGTTCTGGTTGCGCGAGGTTCAGTTCTTGGGTCATGTTGTGAATCCTGACGGGATTATGGTGGACCCGGCAAAGGTGGAGGCAGTTATGCAATGGAAGTCACCAAAGACGCCATCCAAGATTCGTACCTTCTTGGGTTTGGCGGGCTACTACAGAAGATTCATTCAAGACTTCTCTAAGATCGCATCTCCACTAACTAAGTTGACCCGAAAAGATGTGAAGTTTGTATGGGGTCAAGCTCAAGAGAAGGCGTTCGAGGAACTGAAGGCGAGGTTGACTCAAGCTCCCGTTCTGTCATTACCCGATGGAAGTGAGGATCTAGTGGTTTATTCTGATGCTTCCTACTCGGGCTTGGGGTGCATGTTGATGCACAGAGGAAAGGTTATAGCCTATGCATCCCAACAGTTGAAGGTTCATGAGGTCAATTATCCCACTCATGACTTGGATCTAGCAGCCGTGGTCTTTGCGTTAAAGATTTGGAGGCACTATCTTTACGGGATGAAGTGCACATATTCACTGACCACAAAAGCTTGAAGTACTTCTTTGAGCAGATGGACATGAACATGAGGCAGAGAAGATGGTTGGAGCTCATAAAAGACTATGATTGCGAGATCCATTACCATCCGGGCAAAGCCAACGTGGTGGCGGATGCCCTTAGCCGAAAGGAGAGACCCGAGCCGATTCGGGTGAAAGCTTATCAGCTGGATCATGACATCCGATGTAATGAAGCAAGCCAAGGAGTGTCAAGATGAAGCATTGAAAGAAGATCATCTTAACTCTGAAGGAATGAGAGGTCTGGTCACAGAGTTGGGTGAAAACACACTCGGTGTTAGAACCCGATTCGGTCGTATGTGGATTCCTCGTTTTGAGGATCTACGTATGAAGATCATGGATGAAGCTCACAAGACTCGATACTCTATTCATCCCGGTGCTACAAAAATGTACCACGGCATGAAGAAAGATTATTGGTGGCCGGGTATGAAGCGTGGCGTAGTGTAGTATGTGAGTAAGTGCCTTACTTGCTTGCAAGTGAAGGCCGAGCATCAGAAGTCGTATGGGAAGATCCAACCCTTGGATATACCGGAATGGAAGTGGGAGCACATCTTTCATTACAAAGTTACCGCGTACCCCGAAAGGTATGATGCCATATGGGTGATAGTTGACCGTTTAACGAAGAGTGTTCACTTTCTACCGATCCGCGAGACATATTCATCTGAAGGGTTGGCTGATCTATTCATCAAGGAAATTGCAACTCGTCATGGTGTGCCGGTGTCTATTGTGTCCGATCGTGACACCCGGTTTACATCTAAATTTTGGAAGAAATTCCACGACGCTATGGGGACGAGGATACATATTAGCACGACTTATCATTCCCAGACTGATGGTCAGTCAGAAAGGACCATTCAGACATTGGAGGGCATGCTTCGGGCATGTGTTATCGATTTTGGAGGAAGCTGGGATGACCACTTACCGTTAGCTAAATTCTCGTACAACAACAGTTATCATGCCAGCATTGGTATGCCCCCATATGAGATGCTATACGGTAGGAGATGCAGAACACCCGTTTGTTGGGGTGATATTGGTCAGAAGGAGTTAGAGAGCGTCGAGGTGATCGAGGCTACGACTGAGAAGCTTGAAAAGATCAAAGCCTTCATGAAGGCAGCCAAGGATAGACAGAAGTCGTATGCTGATAAACGACGCAGACCGATTGAGTTCCAGGTGGGTGACCGGGTTTTGTTGAAGGTCTCACCTTGTAAGGGTATCATTCGTTTCCGAAAGCGGGGCAATTTGAGCCCGAGGTACATAGGCCCTTTCCGAATCATTGCTCGAGCAGGAGAGGTGACCTATAAACTTGAGTTACCGAATGAGTTAAGTGGAATTCACCCGACATTCCATGTATCTCATCTAAGGAAGTGCTTGGCAGATGAAGATATGATTGTTCCACCCGGATATTTATTTATTTTGAAGCCGACGGAAGAAGAAAAGAAATAAAGTCCAAAGTCGAGGGACCAAAATCACCAACGAGAGAAAGTTGGGTGAGTGGAGGTATTTAAAGGGAGAGGGCAGCCCTTACCCTCTCCCCACACCCATATTTCAGCCAAGAATAGAGAGAAAGAAGAGAGAAAAAGGGAGAAAGTTGGTTCGGGTAGATTCGAGCAGGCAAAATCGTCGTGTAGCTAGTCCAATCGAAGCTCTTCTCGTTCTGGTCGTTTGTGTGAGTTTTAGGACCCCTCTTTTACTTGTTTTCAAACGGTTTTGGGGCAGGAAAGCATAGAAAACCCGTTTTTGTAAGTGTGTGCGTTTGACCCATTTGCATGTGTTTGCGTGTGATGCGTTTGAGGTTGTTTCCGGGCTTGTGTGTGCTTGAATGGTGTTGTGGTATGCATTCCTAAGGTTTAGGATGGTTGATTTAGGCTTAGAATGGGTTTGGATGAGCTTGGAGGTTGAAAATGGCATATTGGGTTCGGGATGAACTCCATTCTGCATCAGCTAGGGCTAGGCGACCGACTGGAGGCCATAAGACTGACTAGGGTGCGATTGAGGTTCATTCGCACGATTGAGGGTTCATTCGCACGATTGAGGGTTCATTCGCACGATTGAGGATTTATTCGACGATTGGGGTCCGTCTTTGTGACCGACCATTTGTATGATGTATGTTATGTATGCATGATGTTGCCTTGTATGATGTTGATGATTATGTTTGTTGATGTTCCTGATTATGATCAATGTTTATCTTTCCTGTGGCTTTACGTGTTACGTTAATGAATGAATTGAAAGTATTATGTAACGTAAAGTGAAAGATGATGAAAAGGGGAACATGAACTGAATGCATGCATAAATGAACGAAAGTAATGAAAGTCTTGCAAGCATTGGATATCGGGACACGCCAATTATAAGGTGTTAGCCCAATGGTTTGCGGGTTCGCTACCCCGGGAAGATGCACATTGGGGTCCGTCTTTGTGACCAACCATTTGTATAGAACCTCTACCGCTTACCCCGGTACTGCGGCACCATGTTTAGCTGTCTATTTATAGAATTCGGCCCAGTAGCCATATAGTTTGGGTTGTAGCACATGGTATTGGTAGGGAAGATATCAAATGCGCAAGAAAAGATGTAATGAAGAATGAACGAATGAAGAAGATAATAATGATATTATCTACGTGTACGTATGATGTGTGACCATGAAAAAGTAACGAACGGTTTTAATGAAAGTAAAGTATGTTTTATTATAAAACTAGAACTCACTCAGCAACGCTGACTTTTTATGTGTTTCCAGTTGGCAGGTAATGTTGCTGAGGATGGCGCTGCGAGGCTACTCATCTCTTTTGGGATGGCATCCATTTATATAAGGCTTTTGTGATGTAATGCAACAATGTATTTTCTAACTGGTTAACGATGTATTATTTGGCAAAAGCTTTTATAATGAAATGAAATGTCATTTTTAAATGTTTCCGCTGCGATGCTTTATGAAATGCAAATGTAATTATACGTTTTATGTGCGATGAGGATCCAACTGTAAGCGTCCCGGGAAAGGGGCCTTACATTGTGCCCGACTCTCTCTATCATTATTACCCTTGGTTGTTTTCTCATTTTGGTTTTTATCACCTTTGTTCGTACTAATGCTACGTCGATAATGACGGAATTTGGTTCGTCTGATATATTACCGAGTTGCTTATAGTTATGCTCTTTGGGTGCAGTGAGGCTTCACTTGATAGGCGATGTCGATGCCGAAAAATAGCCAGTTCGTTGTCATGGCATGGTGAACATCAATGTTCGTAACCATGAAGTAAAATTGCTATGATGGTAAGAATGCAATCATTAGATAATACACCTTTGGCTGAGCCTCGATTTATCTTGTGTTTCATGGTTGAATTTGTACTTGCATACTAAGAGTCTGTTTGGCAACTTCTGAATGATTAAGTGCTGAACCAATAAGAGGTCTGAACCATTAAGTGCTGAACCATTAAGAGGTCTGAACCATTAAGAGCTAGTATATCGTTTAACTATTCAAATGCAAATGTCTGACCAATTCAGATAAGAGGTCTTAACCATTCAGCATTAGACCTTTTAACCATTCAGCACTAGTATAATGTTTAACCATTCAGAGGCAAATGTCTGAATCATTAAGACATGTGTTCGCAAAACAAACAGGCTGAACCATTAAATGCTGAATCATTCAGACATCTGAACCATTAAGAGGTTGATTAAGAGGCTGCCAAACAGCCCCTAAAAGGTGTTTCAGTTATGTATTTGATGTATTAGTTTTGTAATTCAAAGTTTCAATGTTAGTGTGAGCATTGGAACTAATAGTAATCGGGCGTCCTAAACGTATAAAGCTTTGGTTTTTGTAGAAATACAAGAATGTGTGACATCTTGTTTTCTATACGGAACATTACTAGTTTATTATAAATGATGATACATATCAACTTCTGAATGTAACTTTTTAATATATATGTATTAGGATATGATTAGTTTATTGTAAACTTTCAGTATCTCATTTATACCCAAAAAAAATTAAAATATTGTATATACCCTTATAACTTCTCAAATATCATATATATTCTTAAAAATTTTCTAAAATATCATATTTACTCAAACCAACATTAATATAACATATATGCCTCTAGAAAAACCTCTAGAAAGCTTCTCAAATATGAAATAGGACAAAACCAAATTCATAACTTCTATGAATCTTGCTAAATATCATATATAAGATTGAAATCAAAATATCATATATAACCTTTTTAATAATTAAAATATTAGATTTATCAACTTAATTTGTTTCATAAAATAATTAAAATATATCAATTTAATCTTTTATTACCCCCGATACATCAAATTTCCAAGTTACTAATTTTATTTTATTATTGCTAATTCAAATCCGGACATAAAACTTTAGTCTAGGATATGAGATCGCGTTGCCGCAGTCTCTTTTAGGTTTGATTTTTTACGGGAATTATGATCCGCTTGTTATCATGGTTATAAAAGACATTGTTAAACAATGAAATCGTTAATGTCTCAGACGAAACTGCTTAAAAAAACAACGCATACATACTCTAATTTACTCCTCAATCTACATTACGAATAAATTAAAATAATATATCATAGATAAAGTTGGTTTCAGGCCCAAAATTACACACTCACAAATCCTATTACTTTCTTACTTCAATGCATACATATATATAGACTATAAAAACATGTGAACACGGGTTAGTGACTTAGTGTTTCTATAAAATATACCCACTAACACCCACTACTACACTACCAAAACTCTTTCAAAATTAAAACTTGTTGCATACTCTAAACAAAACATGAGTCAAATACTAGACCAGTGACCCGTAACTTGACCTGATCAAGATTAACTCAACAAAAGATCAAATCGCAAACCTCAAGAAAAACATAATCACAAGAAAACCATGTAAAAATAATAAACTTTGCAGTTTAAAAAAGTTAATAAAAAAAAGAAAGAAACAAAGTGCTAGTGAGATTTTAACGGGGAAAAGGTGATGATAGGTTTCAAAACGCGAACCTCAAGGAGACAAGCATCAAATTAAATATAGCTGGCATAACAAATCAGACACGACACGATAAGACACGAACACGATAAGACATGAACACGATAAGTGCTTACACGAACACGACACGATAAGTAATCGTGTCATTTCTTCCGGACACGAACACGAACCTGTTTAGAAACATGTTACACGATAACACCTGTTAAAAGACACGATAAAAATCACACGTTTAGTGAAATAAAAATTGACTGAAGTCCATCAAAGTCATAAATATCATAATCTTTAGCATGATAATCCTAGACATTTTTGAAACAAAAGTCAATAAAAAAGTCAATTTTAACCGATAACATAGTTTAAAGAGGTGATAGACAGAGTACGAAGAGGGCTCGGGCGAAAGCCGGAGACTCGGTCGATGGTACTGTGATAGTTGTATTCGATTGAAGCGGTTGGGCAAGGGATAAGGTTTTTTTGAATTGAACATGAAAAGTAATGACATATATCATATATATATATATATATATATATATATATATATATATATATATATATATATATATATATATATATATATATATATATATATATAATAATTATTTTAATAAGCTAAAAATATAAACAGGTTTTAACATGTGCGTTAACATGTGTTTGATCTGTTAAGACACGATTTTTATCGTGTCTTTAGCATGTTGACATGTTAATGACACGAAACCTGTTAAGCTCAAACACGAAACCTGTTAACTTCATGTCGTGTCGTGTTAACAGATTCGTGTTAGAAATTACCAGCTCTAAAATTAATCATACCAAAACCACTGAACCAAATAGATTCACTATATATGTATATATGCATATGTATACGTATATGTATGTATATGTATAGTTTCATAGTGAACAAAAAATTAATAAATTTACTGTATAAACTGACATAACAAATTAATATATATATATATATATATATCTTCCTACTCTAATAAAAGGGTAAATGGGGTGCCACGTGTCAGCACCACAATCATTGGGATGACACGTGTCAGCACCACAATTTTCCTCATCAAAATTTTCCCGCCTCTCTCTCCTATTAAATAATTACCTTAATTACTAATAATATTAATTTAATACTTTTAAATAATAAATAAATTAAGAAAGAAATCTTTTTATTAAGGTTATATCTAAATAAATTACTATTTTTAAATTATCAAATTTGGGAGTTGTAATAAGAAAATTTTTAAAAATGACATTTTTATACGGTTTGTTTTAAAACAAAATATTTATTTTCAATAAAAAAAATTTACAAACAAAATTTTAAAAAGTTGATATTACCGTTTTTTTATTTCAGTTATATCATATCTTAGAATATTATTGTTTAATTAATAAATTTATTATATTAATATTTTATGTGACATCTCGTAATTTTGTTAACTTGGAAGTTAATTTCGTTAAATTCTAAAAGGGGCTTTAATGTCAAAATTTGAAACTTTGAGGGCTTAATATGCTTAATAATTAATTTGGTGATTAATAAATTAATATAATAATAATAACATTATAAGTGATATAATGTTTGCTTATTATTATAAAAATTTAAAGTGGTGATAATCTTGAATAAAATAATCATTATTAATATTATTATAATAATGTAATAATAATATTAGTGATACTAATATTAATAACAATAATAATCATAACAACAAGATTAATAATAATAATCATAGTAAGTGTTAATCTGTGAAATAATGCAAGTTCTATTATCTTAGAACTTGAAATTTATAAAATTATTAAATGAATAAAGATTTACTATTTATTGTAAAATCAAATTATTAAAAATAAATAATCAAATAATAAAGCTTACAAGATTTATAAAGATTAACAAAGAATTAATTTGGTTTATCATTTAATGGGTTTTATAAAGTTTAGGGGTGGAGTGGTAATTTTTAATACTTGAAATAAAAGATATTACATAAAATAATAGAAACTTAAAACTTCAGGGGCTAATTGTGTAAATTCAAAATAAACCCAAACCCCCACCCTCAATACCCCGATTTTCCGGCGGAGCTCCGGCCAAACTCCGGCCGAGCTCCGGCCGCCTTATAACCATCGATTTTGGGCGATTTTCTTTACTAAAAACCGTCTCAGATCATTGTGGAACATGATTCGAAACTTAACGTATCAATTAACCACATTTAAACACTCGTTTCCTTGTTCAATCGATTACATAACCGAAGCTTTTAATCTTAGAACCGTTCGAGCATTGAAGCTCAATAATAACCGAATTAATTGAAACCTAATCAAACGTATATCTAACTATAATCGATTACACCTCTCAATTTCACCTGAAAAGCTCATAAACGTCCCGTTCGATTACCACCTTCGTATCAAACCTGCAACTCTTTCGAAAGGACCCTTCGGAGCTAAATTGGTTACAATTAGTAGAGGGCTACTGATCCTTGACCACCTCAGAACCTTCATACGAAATTAATTAGATTATTATCAACGTTTATGGTCTGAATCATGCTCAACCTAGCCGCTACGGTTCATCTCTTCTATTAAACGATTTGGGTTTCAATACAGGTAATTAATCGCTCAAACATCTTCGTATTAACATCTTGAACAAAAGCCCTATGAACATTACTGATATCACCATCGAATTCGAGTTCGATTGGAAGCTAATTCAATCTAGGGTTCGTGGGGAAAAGGGGAATCATGTGAAGGTTGGTTTTTAAGAATTAGAAATCATTCTTTGGCAGGTATAGGCGCCCAGCCTAATTGGTTCCCCACACACATTCTAACTTGGAGGTCCCGGGTTCGAACCCCGGGCACCCCCATATTTTTTTTTAAATGGCTTTTTAAGCCTAAAATGAACTTTGGAAAATTTTTAATAATATAGAAAATATATTTTATAACCTTTAAATATATTTTAAGTTGTTAAATAGTTTTTAGTAATATTTTAAAATATTAAACAATTAAAAACCTTTGTAATAAAATATTTTAAAGGTTATTTTTGAATTATTAACATGGATTTTAAATAATTAACAAAATAGTAATGAACCGAACGTTCCTTAGATTTTATCGTTTAAATCACGATATTTTAAATGGAATTTATTTTAAAAGTTATAAATTCTTTTGTGTAATAAAACTTATTATGGTTCAAATATTATTTAAATATTATAAATCTAAATGATAAATAATTATTCAAGTAGTTGTTAAATGACTATATGAATAATTTATTATTCATCAAATCATTTGAGCATGTTATACCATTCAATGAATATAATCGTTAACTTTTGTTTAAACTCTTGATAATTATAAAACAATATAATTGGCCTTATTTTAAGGTTTTAAACATTTAAAATAAATCATTTTAATAAGCTTAAAACTTTATAATATGATTTTAATATGTAATATCCTTATCAACTTTTAAATAGTTAATTTTTAAATTAATTATTTCTTTTCACATATTATTATTGGTTTAATTGATTTAAATCATCTTTATTAAACCTAAATGATTTATTATTTTACTTAATTACTTATGTAAACTTCCAAGATCTATTGGAAACCCTAGTTCATGTCTAAAAATTGTAATCTTATTATTAAACCAAATCTTGAAATCTATACGTTTAAACAACTTGTAAAAGAAATCATTTGGAATCTCGTTTAAATTATTATCATCATCATTATAAACATAATTACTCATCAAAACCCTAAAATTATTGAAACCCTAATTCTTATTTAAACATTAATCAATATATTACCCTTAATCTTCATCTTGTAAATTATATATCTAGGTGCTTGTAATGGACACTTGGGATTTACCTCGTAATCTTTTATATCATCTTGAAATGCTTATTTCCATGTGAGTTTTCCTTGTCCCCTTTTTACTTTATTTCACACTTATTTGGGGTGAAACATGATACTTATACATCATACACTTATAAACGTTTGAGACTTGTAAATCACATGCAATTCAACTTATTATTTTGTCATGGTTATTTGTGTAATGTAAGTGATTATATGAGATACATAGTTTGTTTACAATTATTAACTATTGCTAGCCTGGCGACGTCTTAGATCTTTGGGCCTGACAAGCCTATTTGGTGCTAAAGTCGAGGTATTGCCGACTCCTAGGGGCCGTACGCTTGTGCACTAGGGAACCAAATACACTTAGCCAATCTTTTATACTTGTAATCAAGTCGAGGTTTGGTTGTAACGATATGTGTTCTATAACCTTACTAGCTTATAACCTATGACATGAATTGCTACTTGTAACCTTTTTCATATTATGTATGAAAACCTTGGAAACTCACCAACTATTTATAGTTGACCTTTTATTTTTATCATGTTTCAGGAAAACCCCCAAGTTTTGAAGTGAACTTATGTTGCTGGCATATTCTAGGACTTGGACCTAGTTAATAAACAAAATGATTATGTTTGTTATTTCATGTTAAAACTTATTCCATTATTGAGACTTATGCTTGTAATGAAATTTTGAAAGCTTATGAATAATATATTTGGGATTTAATAATAGCGTTATGTGGCTGTGAACAATCTTAACCCTCACACCTCGACGTTTCCGCCGTCAAGGTTGGGGTGTGACAGATTGGTATCAGAGCCCATAACTATAGGGATTTAGGTTATTAGAAATGATGACCTAGACTATAGTTGCATGAACCTCATAGAAAGATTCTTATACCTTAGTGCTTATATGTTGTTTGCATGCTACATAATGCTATGCCTTTTGTGCAACTTGATGCCTTAGCATAGGATTGCCTTATGTATGCTTAAACTTAGTTACTTGTCTCCCTAAACTTAACTTTGACTCTTTGACCCTCCCCGACAAATGAACTTCCTAAACTTATTCTTAACGAGATGTGGAATCTACACTTATCATCGTGGGTTTAGTTCCTTAGACTCTATGTCTAATCTATGAAAATCTCATCAAGGTTTTGATTTCATAAACCAAAGAAACTTGTGTGGCACATAGACACCTGTATTCTGGATTTCCTGGCAAAAGGCCTTCGGGCTAAGGCAAGCATATCGTATAAATCTCATTGTAAGACTAGTTATGCTTACCTGGGGATTTCTGGGATGAGTGATAAACTATGGTCAACATACACAAGTCTCTAAGGCAAATGGGTCAATTTACCTTGACGTGTCAAATATTCCAAATGGTAATGCGTTACCAAATGGAACCATCCTCTTGGTGTCTTAAAAGTCCTTGATTCTTTGATCTGGTTTATCACCAAAGTTTTAATATTTTCCCGTTCTTATCATACATAATGTTCCTGTTAATATTGAACCCATCTTACATTTCAACTTTTAAACATCGTTACACGTCGAGCGTATTATGTAACTATTTCTATATCTTGACCAACGTGAACATAAATCTTAATATACCCAAAGATATTGGGAATCTAAATCGAATGGTCATCAAAAACTTTAAACCGCTACTTATGGTTCTCAAGTCTCCTTAAGGATGTGTCCCCTAACTAAGAACATGCAATGCTATAGGTGGAATTCCTATGTCTCGAGATACTTTGTCTAGGCAAAGTGTAAATGGTGATTTGACTCGATCATTGAATCCATTCACTTGACTCGAAACCCTTGAGATGAGTGATCACTTATAAGTACGCATGTCCTTAATAAGGTTATGGTTGACCTCATATCTTGAGAAGCCCATGTATTCCTTTCGATTGTGAATCGAATGTTCACATCTCATTGTGGTGTTGAATAATTTTCTGCCCTTGATTTCGTTTTCCCGATTTAAACCATCCAAGATTTGAACACCACAACAACTTCTGTCATCTTGAACTTTGATCCTAAGCTTGTAAGCATGATTTTCCTCTTTTGTTACATTGATGTAATTTGAAATTTCCTGAATTTCTAATCGATATTCTTTTCTTTTCGTTGTTAAGTCGAACTTCATACCATTTACACCGTGGGAGATGCAAGAGTTGCAAGTCAACCTATGACTAAGAACACTCGTCCCTCCTAAATAATTCTAACTCATCTAAACAGGGGTGATTCCCTTACTTTGATGATTCTCTGTTCGTTTCGATAAATGGTTTCCAATTGCGATTTATAAAATTTCATCCTCTGGATCGGGGTGATTTCCTTATCCCGAGGATTGATTTCGATTATTTTCTTTGGAATGGCATTTCACAAATGACATGGTCTCACCAAAATAGGATTGAAACCCGTACTTTGGTGACAAATGTCAATCTTCGATTATTTTCTTGCTATTATCATCAAGATAGGCGTGAATTCCATACCTTGATGATACTATCATCTTTATGAATTGTATTTGTTCAAATGAGACGACTTCAACAAAGTAGGAGTGAACTCTGGATTTTGATGAAGAAGTTCATTTTGTTATATTTTGTTTTTGTAAAACTTCACCGTTAAGATAGGAGTGATTTCCCTTACCTTAATGGTGAGTTATCTCGTCTTGTTTTCTGTGGATCCTCAACAAGGAGTTGGGATCGAACTTTTTGATTGGTAAGTTAGTGGTTATACCCTGGGAATACACCCTCAAGCTAGGAGTGAAAACCATACCTTGATGACTATTCTCATTTCTTGATCTCCAACTTACCAAGGTTTTAATCAAGTGACAAGAAACATGTAGTAACTTGAAGGGTGAACCAACGTTAGTGTTTGGACCTATCAAGCCAAAGCATGATTTCTGAACTTGAAAGGAGACCCAATCACTCTAGGTTGATTTTGAATCCGAGCTTGGAGCATTTAAATTCTTAAATTGATTTCTTTCCCTTTATCATCATGTTTTGACTCGATCTAGCTATATCGAACCATTTATTCCCTACTCATCAACTTTCATTTTGAGATATCATCAGCACATGATTGTGTGATGGTAGCCTTCTCAAACAATCTTGCTATTAAATAAAGACATTTTCAACTTGTGGTTATGTCTTTCTAGTCATACGAATGTTCTCGACTGTACATATGGGTTTGATGAATTACGTATGCAATCTATATTTGAAAATTGTTGTCTTGCAAGACATGGTTACAAATGCATGTCTTATTGTTTGCGCTACTTCTTGAATCGCTTTTGAATCCTTAACCTTGGAGATCTTTAAAACTTTATCTTGACTTCGATCAACGAGACTCGTTATTATATACATTGTGACGTGGATATAAAGGTTCATAAACCTTCGTAACTTGTAGTCATGGGTTTGGCATAAAGGAAAAGACGTAACTTGGTATGTATCCAAGTGTCTTACCTTCATATATGACAAGACCTAACATTCGTGATCCTATGGATCTTCTGTTTAACTTTTCATTCATTAAGTGCCTCTTATCTTAGATGCTAAGATGATAAATGGTGCATTATAGACCAATTGACTAATCTCATATTGACTCATGTGAGATAACGGGTCGAGAAATTGACTTGTATCTATCTCAAATAGTCGTATACCGTGGTATGGCGTTAAAACATCGATCGTTATTTTGGGTGACCGACTCATTTTCCTGCTTTTAATAATGTTTCTAACCATCGTCGTGAACTTGTTTCAAAATCTTCGCATATCGCATAATTTCTTAGACCAATGATTGGTCAAAAGAGAGATACATATTCATAAGATATGCGTTAAGACCGTTTCATATAGTGACGTTTGGGATTCTTAAATCCTGACGGTCAACCTTTCTTATCATTGTTGGTCCTTTATTGATTTCTAGACATCAACTTACTACGAAATTACATCCTAGAAGTTGTGACTTATGAATCTAAGGTACCACGGTAGCTCGTTATCGTTTTTCAATGTTTTATCTCAAAACGTTTCGCGTTCGTTATGTTAAGAATCTTGAAAAAATTCCATAAAGTGAAAACATCTCATCTGTAATCAAACGTAAATCACTGACCGTTGTACATTTACCTTTCATAGTAACTCCTTTGTTCATTTAAGTTCATTCTTAATTTCGGGACGAAATTCTTTTAAGTTGGGGAGACTGTGACATCTCGTAATTTTGTTAACTTGGAAGTTAATTTCGTTAAATTCTAAAAGGGGCTTTAATGTCAAAATTTGAAACTTTGAGGGCTTAATATGCTTAATAATTAATTTGGTGATTAATAAATTAATATAATAATAATAACATTATAAGTGATATAATGTTTGCTTATTATTATAAAAATTTAAAGTGGTGATAATCTTGAATAAAATAATCATTATTAATATTATTATAATAATGTAATAATAATATTAGTGATACTAATATTAATAACAATAATAATCATAACAACAAGATTAATAATAATAATCATAGTAAGTGTTAATCTGTGAAATAATGCAAGTTCTATTATCTTAGAACTTGAAATTTATAAAATTATTAAATGAATAAAGATTTACTATTTATTGTAAAATCAAATTATTAAAAATAAATAATCAAATAATAAAGCTTACAAGATTTATAAAGATTAACAAAGAATTAATTTGGTTTATCATTTAATGGGTTTTATAAAGTTTAGGGGTGGAGTGGTAATTTTTAATACTTGAAATAAAAGATATTACATAAAATAATAGAAACTTAAAACTTCAGGGGCTAATTGTGTAAATTCAAAATAAACCCAAACCCCCACCCTCAATACCCCGATTTTCCGGCGGAGCTCCGGCCAAACTCCGGCCGAGCTCCGGCCGCCTTATAACCATCGATTTTGGGCGATTTTCTTTACTAAAAACCGTCTCAGATCATTGTGGAACATGATTCGAAACTTAACGTATCAATTAACCACATTTAAACACTCGTTTCCTTGTTCAATCGATTACATAACCGAAGCTTTTAATCTTAGAACCGTTCGAGCATTGAAGCTCAATAATAACCGAATTAATTGAAACCTAATCAAACGTATATCTAACTATAATCGATTACACCTCTCAATTTCACCTGAAAAGCTCATAAACGTCCCGTTCGATTACCACCTTCGTATCAAACCTGCAACTCTTTCGAAAGGACCCTTCGGAGCTAAATTGGTTACAATTAGTAGAGGGCTACTGATCCTTGACCACCTCAGAACCTTCATACGAAATTAATTAGATTATTATCAACGTTTATGGTCTGAATCATGCTCAACCTAGCCGCTACGGTTCATCTCTTCTATTAAACGATTTGGGTTTCAATACAGGTAATTAATCGCTCAAACATCTTCGTATTAACATCTTGAACAAAAGCCCTATGAACATTACTGATATCACCATCGAATTCGAGTTCGATTGGAAGCTAATTCAATCTAGGGTTCGTGGGGAAAAGGGGAATCATGTGAAGGTTGGTTTTTAAGAATTAGAAATCATTCTTTGGCAGGTGTAGGCGCCCAGCCTAATTGGTTCCCCACACACATTCTAACTTGGAGGTCCCGGGTTCGAACCCCGGGCACCCCCATATTTTTTTTAAATGGCTTTTTAAGCCTAAAATGAACTTTGGAAAATTTTAATAATATAGAAAATATATTTTATAACCTTTAAATATATTTTAAGTTGTTAAATAGTTTTTAGTAATATTTTAAAATATTAAACAATTAAAAACCTTTGTAATAAAACATTTTAAAGGTTATTTTTGAATTATTAACATGGATTTTAAATAATTAACAAAATAGTAATGAACCGAACGTTCCTTAGATTTTATCGTTTAAATCACGATATTTTAAATGGAATTTATTTTAAAAGTTATAAATTCTTTTGTGTAATAAAACTTATTATGGTTCAAATATTATTTAAATATTATAAATCTAAATGATAAATAATTATTCAAGTAGTTGTTAAATGACTATATGAATAATTTATTATTCATCAAATCATTTGAGCATGTTATACCATTCAATGAATATAATCGTTAACTTTTGTTTAAACTCTTGATAATTATAAAACAATATAATTGGCCTTATTTTAAGGTTTTAAACATTTAAAATAAATCATTTTAATAAGCTTAAAACTTTATAATATGATTTTAATATGTAATATCCTTATCAACTTTTAAATAGTTAATTTTTAAATTAATTATTTCTTTTCACATATTATTATTGGTTTAATTGATTTAAATCATCTTTATTAAACCTAAATGATTTATTATTTTACTTAATTACTTATGTAAACTTCCAAGATCTATTGGAAACCCTAGTTCATGTCTAAAAATTGTAATCTTATTATTAAACCAAATCTTGAAATCTATACGTTTAAACAACTTGTAAAAGAAATCATTTGGAATCTCGTTTAAATTATTATCATCATCATTATAAACATAATTACTCATCAAAACCCTAAAATTATTGAAACCCTAATTCTTATTTAAACATTAATCAATATATTACCCTTAATCTTCATCTTGTAAATTATATATCTAGGTGCTTGTAATGGACACTTGGGATTTACCTCGTAATCTTTTATATCATCTTGAAATGCTTATTTCCATGTGAGTTTTCCTTGTCCCCTTTTTACTTTATTTCACACTTATTTGGGGTGAAACATGATACTTATACATCATACACTTATAAACGTTTGAGACTTGTAAATCACATGCAATTCAACTTATTATTTTGTCATGGTTATTTGTGTAATGTAAGTGATTATATGAGATACATAGTTTGTTTACAATCATTAACTATTGCTAGCCTGGCGACGTCTTAGATCTTTGGGCCTGACAAGCCTATTTGGTGCTAAAGTCGAGGTATTGCCGACTCCTAGGGGCCGTACGCTTGTGCACTAGGGAACCAAATACACTTAGCCAATCTTTTATACTTGTAATCAAGTCGAGGTTTGGTTGTAACGATATGTGTTCTATAACCTTACTAGCTTATAACCTATGACATGAATTGCTACTTGTAACCTTTTTCATATTATGTATGAAAACCTTGGAAACTCACCAACTATTTATAGTTGACCTTTTATTTTTATCATGTTTCAGGAAAACCCCCAAGTTTTGAAGTGAACTTATGTTGCTGGCATATTCTAGGACTTGGACCTAGTTAATAAACAAAATGATTATGTTTGTTATTTCATGTTAAAACTTATTCCATTATTGAGACTTATGCTTGTAATGAAATTTTGAAAGCTTATGAATAATATATTTGGGATTTAATAATAGCGTTATGTGGCTGTGAACAATCTTAACCCTCACACCTCGACGTTTCCGCCGTCAAGGTTGGGGTGTGACATTTTATTTATTTAAACCGTGTAATATACGGGTTTACTAAAGCTAGTATATATATATAGGGTGAGGATCATTTCAAAACTCTTAAATAATTTCAGAACTACAGGACTCATCTAGACCCTTAAATAAATTGATCAATGGCTCAAATCAATAATGGTATTTTAGTAAATAAATGACTTTTAACTAACATACTAATTAAATGAAAAGGGTATTTTTGACCTTTTGATAACTATTTAAATTTGGTAATTATTTAAATCAATTGAACTCCCAATTTACTCCTTGTTTTATTATATTTAATTTTAATTGTTTTTAACTTCTAGAAATATCAACTTTCAATCTCATGCTAAAACTTCATTTCGTTATCTATTTAAAACTAATTGTTTTATATTTTCTTTAATCGATTTTAGCATTAATATTAATTTACATACCTATCGTATTAAATATGTATCATGGAATCATTTCAATTAGTTTTCTTAATAACCTAATTATAACTTTCATTATTTTGCCGGGAAATAATTATGGCTATCTTGTAATTATCTATTTAACACTAATTGTTTTGTTTTCTTCTGGAAAATGATGTGTTTTTAAGAAAATGATATGGATCATACCAATGTCAACGTAAAAAGTAGTATGTTCAAGGTTTTTATTATTATCTATTCAGTTTGAAAAATGCACGTGTATACTTATTTTCTTTTGAGTATTTTGGACGTGTAAATGTATAAGCATCTAAGTTTTATTACATACATATGCGAAATATTTATTTTTGGTACCTACACATCTATAAGTATCTCTTTTGTTGAATACTTTAAATATACACACGCATAAATTCAAATAGTCAATTTACACATATGTAAAAGTTTTACATATAATTTAAAAGATATTTTGCTTGTATATTTACACATATGTAAATATGATCATTATAAATAAATAAATAAATAATGAGTAGAATGAAGATTTATCCATATGTAAAATAGATTATTCTTTTTTAAAGATAATTGTTTGTGTAAAGATTTATAAATATGTAAATACATTTTTAACATTAAAATTTACATATATATAAATAGACATCGATCTTATAAGAAATTGATGACCAACTTAAAAACATAAATAATAGTAAAATAGTAAAAGCACACACACATACAAATTTATATACAATTAAATAGAAGATACTTAATCAGTGTACGACTATCATATGACTATCATATTACAAATTATAATTACTATATGTGTAAATATGTAAAATTGAGAGAGAATATTAAACTGATTAGTTAGAAGATGAAAGATAAAAAATAATAAATAGAGAGAGAGAGAGTGTGTGTGTGTGTGTGTGTTAATTAAGGAATTAATTAGAGAGAGAAAAGTATTTAATTTTGTTACAATTATACCCTTTAGATTTAATTTTTAAATCTTAGATTAAAATAATAATCAAGGGTCTAGATGAGTTCTTTAAGTTCTTAAATAAAATGAAGTTCTTATTTGAACCTAACCCTATATATATATATATATATAATTTAATTGCAATATTACATATATTTTCACAAATATTATTATTTTCTAATTTACAAAGTGATAAGCTAGTTAGAAAAACAACATTCGATGGCTATATCTAAACGATTAAATGCTGAAATAATAAAAATTCTGACTAGATAAAATATTTTAAACCAGTAAATATTAAATCATTAAATGTTGTTTGATTAAATCTCTAAAAATTCATAAAACATGCATGATTATTTTACGGCTCTATAATATTGTGTGCTAAACGAATTGTATGTTACCATAGATAACCAATGAATTTACTGAAATAATAATAATATATATAGACAAAAATCTTATCATTTCTCTTCAACAAACCTGTTACAACCCCAATAAACATTATTCTGACAAATCAAATGCACATGTAAGAGGCACGTGTCCCATCACCTCCACAACATCATGCCACCAGTCCTCCATATTATCGCTGCATGTTATCTTTCAATTCGCATGATCACCAATTCTCACCGTCACCGTCACCGTCACCGTCACCATTTCCGTCACCGTCACCGTCACCTGAACTTCCAAAATGAACAACTCACCGGAGCAAAAAAATCACCACCAATCAGACCCCATAATAACCTCTCTACACACTCTCACATCCTCTTTTTTCACACTCGCTTCAAAACTGTTGAGCCGGCCCCAAACCACCAAACAAACCACCGATTCCGTTGTCCCCGCGACGGCGGAGAACAACGGAACCGGTGACCTTGTTAACAAAGCGGTGATGGGTTTAGTCGGTGTGGCGTACATGTGTCTGGCTCTGATGTCGGTGTTGCTGGTGTCGGTTGTGTTCGGGTTCGGTTTGGTTCGGTTTTGGGTCGAAGAGCCGGTGTATCTGCAAGAGAGGTTGTACTTTGATTACCGAGATGCTCATCCTTCTGCTGTTTTTGATTTTGGGCTTGAGGAGTATGATAAACTTATGAAGGTTGTGCCTGTTGGACACTCGTGTAACGTTCGGTTGGTTTTCGTTATGCCCGAATCGGATTATAATCGCGATATCGGCATGTTTCAGGTATTCGTAAATAATAATAATATTGTTAGTTTCGGAGGGTTATGATTCATACACCATGTACTTTTTCAAGGAAAAAGTAAACTGCAGTTTACAAAAAGATATATACATCGAGTAAAAAGTAAACTGCAGTTTACAAAAAGATTAATACAGTTTACGGACTAAATTATAGTTGGAGGTTGAAGTTTTAACACTTTATCTTGAACTTGTGTGTTTTAGGTGGTTGCGGAATCTTTGGCGGTGAATGGTGATGTGATAACGAGCTCGAGCCGCCCGTGCATGTTGCGGTTTCGGAGCCTACCGGTTCGAGCCATGCAGACGGTTCTGATGGCGGTACCGTTGTTGTTAGGGATCAAAAGTGAAATCCAGATGATAAACGTACCGCTCCTAAAGTACAAGGAGCGGTACTACCACCGAACACAGTTCGTTAAGATCTCGTTGGTCCCGAGGGCCGGGACGCCTTATCTTCCGCAAATATACGAAGCGAACTTGATCGTGAGCTCGGAGCTCCCATGGGTTAAACGACTTGTGCGAAACTGGAAGTGGACGTTTTGCGTGTGGACGTCTTTGTACATTTTCCTTACGCTTGTTTTTGTTCTCGTTTGTTGTTTTAGGTCGGTGTTGTTTCCCACGGTCACGAATATGTCGGGCTATGAAAGAGTGGCGGGTTCGGATGATGTGGTGGAAGGTGCGGCACGAGGGGTGGGTGGGGCGAGAGAGAGACCGGGTTCGGAGACGGTTAGGCGATGGAGGTTAAGTAGGAGCAAGAGGAAGGCAATGGGGTATGGTGAGGGGTTCCGTGAGGGTGCGATTGGGTCGGATGCAACGAGCATGAGCGTGACGAGAGGTGAAGATACGGGTGCGAGTACGGAGGAGGTTGGGGACTCGGAGTCGGTTTGTCAATGAGGTGTGGTTTGAAGCAGTAGCGGTTAAAAGTTGTAGGAGTAACTTTTACTTGTTTTGTTTTCAAATAGGCGTTTAGTATGTGTATATTGTGATGAAATTGTATGTTTTCTTTTAAGCACACACGTTATAATATTTAATAGCACTTTTATGTTATTGTTCAAGTTTGTGGTGAATCAAGTAGATGGTTATTATCTTGCAAATTCTGTGTGAATGTCAGTACGTCTTTGGTATTGCAGTTAATTAGTCGTAAAGTCTGTTCATATAAATTTAATGCAATTAACTTGATTATAGGTTATCTGTTTATAAGTCTTCCGATATGGTACTATTTATAATCTATGTGTGTTAACCCTTGTAAGGTCTAACAGCTAGTTTTTTTAGATATGTTAACAAACATTTCTATGTACAAATCACAAGAAAATACAGTGACTTTAAATCTCTATTTATACTACAATAATTACTTTCTTCCTAAAGCTAATATATTAAAAGTCAACATACACATACCATATGAACAAATGACTACTCAAACTCTAACAACATACTTTATATTTATAAACAGTATAAATTAAAATACAATCTAATAAATCCGCAGCCAAATTCTTATGCAATTTCTTGCATCTTTGACCCTTTTTGACATCTTCAACTCTTTAGTTGTAACAAGTTCACAAATCAAAATTAACTTTCTAACAAAAACTTATTCAACCTAACCTCAACGTCAAAATATAAATCAAAGGCCCGTTGGCAACGAGTTGTGTTCTCAAAATACTTTTTCCTTTACATATCATGCCGTGTTTTAAGAGTTTGATGCTTGCAAACCCACGACCAACTTTGCCAACATGTTCAACTATATTTCGATCAAAATTAGAATATGTTTTGAAACGACAATAACCTTCAAACCTTCAATTACACGCCTACCACGACCAAGCCATTAAAGAACATGATGAAGAGATAGACCATGTACTCTTTTTATTTTGTGATTTTAATTATTAAAGGTTTTCTTCCAAATTATAATTTTAATTAAAGAAAAGCTTTTTCCATTTACTAAAAACGATTAGAAAAGTTAGAGAAGACCGAACCACCATAATGTTTAGAAAAATGAAAATATAAAAAAAATGATGTAACGTCAATGAGAAATAAACTAACAAAGACAAGAAACGTTAGAAGATGGAGACACCCATTTTTTATAAAATAAAATGGAGACACCCATTTTTTATTGCAGGATCGGGTTTTGTCACTTAAACACTTGTGATTCTCTCAAACTCGCTTATAATAACACTCAAATGAGATGAAGCAATGCCTTTAACAAAAGTTGATAATAATATAATAAGTAATCAAAGGAACAAGCAGAAATATATTTTCAAGGTACTTGTATATATTACTTCTCAACTCAAGATTACAAGACACTTACAAACATGAAACAAGAGTTACAATGAGAAACTATATATACTAGATCCTACAGCCGGTTATACTTGATACCAGCTGGAAACCTACGACTAAAGCATATACTACAATGCTATAGTTAAGGTATCTTAGATAAAGTATTATCCAAGATATGGTAGTCATGACATGTCCATGACTTACCTTTTGTCACCAACTAAAGATGGCAACTGTACTTAACATAAAAAGGTAAACAGTAGATTAAAGTATGGTCGACTACATGGCTTTTGAGAAAACGCCATGTAGTATCTCAGAGATTTGCAGCGGAGTGTCAGACAGACCATACTTATGTCTACTGGATAATAGAAGTGTCTTCCGAAGGTTAACTGCCACTTATACTTCGGAAGATGCTTCTATGCTTCCGAGGCTTTGAGGACTTCTTGTACTTCGGAAGTTGACTTCAGATCTTTGTCTTTAAGTCTTGATCTTCGGAAGTAGCTTCTTTGTCTTCGGAAGTTGGAGTTTTCCTTCGGAAGTGCATTTTACACTTAGACTTCGGAAGAGCTCCTTCTTCCTTCGGAAGTTCTATACTTGGCTTCGGAAGTTCTTTGTATGTTGTACTCAAAATCTTCTAAGTGATTTAGTTTTGGTTGCAACAGCCTCTCTAGATCCAACATTTATAAAATAAACATCTATCCTAAATTCCTAATAATCATTTACATTTTCTGATACATGTCATTCTTATATTTACTATCCTATTTATTTTCCGCCTAAACTATATATTCTATTTTAAAATTTAAAAATCAAATAATTAATTTCCAAAACTTTCACTTTCTCGCTCTATGTTATAAATCGAAATTCTTATTAAATGAATAATATAAAAAAATGGTTTTTATTAAATAAAAACTAGGTACTTTGATAATAAATTTTATTTTTTAGAAACAAAATTCTCTAAAACTATGACTTTTTTCTAAATCAACAAAACTTTTTTAACTAATGAAGTTAATTTAAAATCATACTTTATATAAAATAAAATTTTTATATAAAAAAATTTACTAAACTAAAACGGAGTTTTTAATAACAAAAATATTTATAAAAATGAATTTTTATCAAAGCAATAATTTTTTAAAATGAAATTTTTAGAAAATTATAATGATATTTTATCAATTAATCAAAGCATTTTCTCATACGTAATTTCAATTATTATCAAATTAACGTTTTACCATCAGTAACTCTTAAATAAATAAATATTCAGTATTTTAATTATTTAAGAGTTTGTAAAACACGAGTTTATATCATACTTATTTTAATATCTTTGTGTTATTTTACTCCAAACATTTTGGTCAAGTTGTATCACATCCCAACATAAGCGACTTCGTCTTCCACTCGAACACACAGAACACACCTCTGCAACCCACCAAGATCGCATAAACCATGTGGAAAGACAAGAGCCCCGGAGTCAAGATCCTCTGGGTCTGGACCATCGGCACTGCAGCCGGTAACCAATCTTTCCCATTCAATCTTCTTACTCTACTGTATCCGATCATCCATCTTTAACATCATGTGTTTGTGTGCTTCAGTTCTTGTTGCAAATGTTGCTACCAATAGAGTAAGAGATATGAACAAGATCATCAATGCCCACGAAGAATCTTCACCCGTTGGGGATAATCTGTCATCAACGGATTCCATTATTACAGATAAGGTCGTAGATTCAAGCCTAGACGAACAAAATTGAGGAGAAAGGTGATTTTTTTTTCGTTAATTTGATTATTTGAAGGGTTTTTGGATTTGGGAATTTCGAATTTAACTTGAATTTTGAATCTTGTTATGGTATTATGCTATTCATGGTGTGTGATCTTTTGTTGTGGTTGGTACTATGTGTATGCATGCTAGGTGTTTGATGAAATGTCTAGGAGAGTTTTGATTCTTGAGTTTTGTGTATTAGTCTTTCTAAGTGACAATTACTATAGTTGAGGGTGTAAAGATAGTAGATGGTTGATAATGCAATGATGATGACATCTTTAATCAGGTATAAACAACCGATTGAATGTAAAGTTAACTGCAATATGACTTGAATCGTCGCGTTTGAGCAGACTAAACGGCGGATTAGAATGAATTAAGGTCTGAATTCGAGCCCGGATGAAGAAAGTTGTAAACCCACATTCCAGTTTCATCAATTGAAGATCTTTGCATTTTGATTTGAATGATGCCCTCTTGAGTTTTGTCATTAGTTTGTTTGGTGTTATACTATTCATGGTGTGCAATCTTGCTATGACATATATGGAGTATTTGTTTCTTTGAAGCTGCCTATGTGTGTGTATGTATGTTAGGTCTTTAATGAAATGTTAAAAACATAGATGATCCTGCTGTAAATCAACTTTAGTTATCATCTGAACTAAGGGGTGGTTAAGTATAAGTATCCAATTTCTTTTTAGTAAAACCTCATATTCGAACCATGCTTTCATTGTTTTTATCATAACTTCTTAAATGTTACTTAAACAACACAAGCTACAATATACATGAGCCACTTGTTAGCATGGTATTAAAAGGCATGTGAATCTACCAGTAACGCTTTTCATGAAATAAAAGAAATTAACATAGTAAGTCATGGGGGTTTAATTGTAGTTGTATTAACATGATCAAAAGCAGCACCCATCATAAAGTTATGGCATTATTACAAGAGTATCTAAATGAATATGGTAATACAAAACATATAAATACATTACTATACCTTTAAAAACCAAACTGCAAAGTGTTTTTGCACTATGTACAACTTTTCGATGCATATACATAACATGTACAACTTTTGCTACACAAAGTACAAGTTGCTATGAAGCATCTTTCAACTTTCTTGCGTTTTTTTCCTGACGTGTGTATCGTTTCTCAGTGCACCTTTCATCTCTCTTCTCTCTCACGTGTTTCAATGATGATCAAAGTTGAAACATATAAAAAATATTATTGTATTAAAATTTAATAGTTTTTACTTTTTATTTCATTAAAAAGAAAATATTATTTTACTGCTATAATTATTTTCGGCAGTATTTTATTTTTCTTTTTAACTTTTGATGAATAATGGTTTCCTAATATCTGAATATACTGTTGCGACGTGCCTATTTTTATCTCTGTGTCAGTATATATTACATTCAAAACGGATTCATGCGTGATAATGTACAATTTACCGAAGCCTAAACGTACAATCGTCAATCTTATTTCAAAATTTTAATTTTTACGGTATTTTTCTTGTATCTAATTTAAATTATTATATTGTACAAGATTTCATATATGACATTGAGTCATGTTTAATTTTTCACTATTTCGACTTGAGCTTTTTACAAAAATGGAGTTGCTGATGATAATTTTTTAAAATCGTAGAGTGAATACAAATGTACATTTTTTTTATTTTTTCTAATGTTTTGTTTTGTATGCAAGGGCATTTTATTTTAATTTTTAACAGTTTTATTGTCTAAAAGCAAATTACGATACTGTCACGAATTCATGGGTGTAATACTAGTTAAACTGCATAACAAAGCTCCTGGAAATTACTATACATATTAAAATGGTATGTCGGTGGCTATATCACTTAAGCCCATAAATTATTTTCCTCCATAGGTTCCTAGAAATCAAAGACTCAAATCCCAAGTTTGCCTTTAATCAAGAATAAAATACCACATTCATTCTTGAAATATCACTAGTTGATCAATAAAATGTGTCATATGAGCTTTTAAGGAAAATCAAGCTTACTAACACACTAGTTTCATTTTCACCACATTTAACCAAATCAAAACTCTTGGGTGAATCTTTTCAACACAACCACTAGTATTAACATAAAGTTAAGAGTTTTTAGTTGAAAATGCTTACTTAAAGCAATCAAGGAGGAAGATTTGTGGATGAAGCCTTAGGACTCTTGAAAACCCCTTAGAAAACTTTGGATTCACTTTAGATGAGTCTTGAATCTCTTGGGGAATGGGGTGGCGCCTGTGAGGTGGGGGGGAATGGGGTGGTGAGGTGGTGATTAAGTGGTAATTGTATGGTTAAGATTCAATAGGGGTAACTAAAGGCTGATCTTTTAACACTCATTAATATTTATAAATCTTTTTGTTAAATATCATATATTATGTAAAATGACTATGTATCCACATAGTTAAATACTAAATCGTTAATGTGTTAAAATGTGTCACACCTATAAGATACGAACATACGTGTAAATATCCTAATAATTTGAAGTGCATACTAATATGTACTTCATAATATCACTCATACAAGTTTAGAAACTCATGTACTACACAGTTGGTAATTAAAACTTACAAATTAAAAATAACTTTTTGAGATAAAATGTAACTGAATTACCTATAATTAATTTGTTTTAATAAAAAGAGTTATGTCTTTTAATTAAACGAAACATGTTTTAAATTGAAAATAATTGTTTAATAATTTAAAAATGATATAAATAAAATCATTAGCATTTAATATATATATATATATATATATATATATATATATATATAATGCAATTACTTCTAACCCAAGTTTCTCTCAAAACTTTCTTGCGAATTTGTATATTTTCACATGTTAAAACCCTAAGCAAATGTCAAGCAAAGACCTTTTCCTTTCAAACCTAAATTTGTATATAGTTACTTCTATCACATCTCAGAGTGGAAACATCGAGGCGTGATAAAATTGAATCATAACACAAGGAAAAAAGAGTACTAAAGGAAATTACTTACTAAAACCGAAGAGTTGATTACATATAATTCTAAAAACAAATAAAATTGAACAAGCAAATAAATCTTTATTTTATATAAAGTCTAACTAGGCCCAACTAAAATTTATCCTTCAAAATCTAGCTTGATCAAAACAACGAACTTAGTTTTCATTACCTGAAAACATGTTAAAATATGTTAACTAAAAAGTTGGTGAGAACATAGGTATAGAAGTATGCATATAGTAGATAACAATGTACAAACTAACAAACAATTTTCCAAATACAAGTAATTAAGCTATTATGTATGAGTCCACAACCAACCCTAGTGATCGAATGCCCTCCCGTCTAACTCCCTAACACAAGAGGTCAGACTAATAGTATGTTTGCCTAGTATGCAGTTTTTGAACATCTAGCTCCTTACAAGTCAAAAAGAATACATTGACTCAAACCTGCCTCCTCACCGGCTAATGGGTAGTCTCGAACAGAAAGCTCCTGGTCCAATCCACATTCCCATAATGATACATCTGAAGCCTAGGAAAATGACATCTTCGTGATATAGAGAAAGCCGCCCCGTCTTTAACTGAGGTCTTCTCGCCCGCTGCCAGGAAGATTCGATCCCGGTGGAGCACTTTATCTTATTATAGATTATAGAAAAGAAAAAAAAAGAATTCCCTCTCCCTTATGCTATCTGGATCTATGGTAATGAAATCATTTATCTTCTTATCGCAAAAAGATTGAATGTCATTTGTGATTAGCAATCAAATGGAATGAGCATAATCAGAAATATGGTTTGTGGCTCACTTCGTACCTATTCTAATCGTTGATATTGAAACGCAAAGGTCTAAGCTAGTAAGTAGCTCATCCCTAGCTTTTCTTTCTTGGTATGTGGTCTCCTACCATTTCTTGAATATAGAGACAAGTTTGACTTGTAAAAAAAGATGTTTGAGCCGGCATTGTATTTGACTCATCAACGTTAATTGTATGATTGCTAGACTCTGAATTAACACCCCTCCGTTGCTTCTTAAGTGATATTGGGTTCCTCCTTAATAGGTATTGACTCAATCTAAATGTAACATCTCGTATTTCCGTTAATTAAAAGTTAATTTTGCTAATTCTTATATGGTTTGTTTATGCAATTTATGGAACTTGGTGGGTGTAAGGCCCCGTTCCCGGGACGCTTACAGTTGGTCATTCCTCGCACATAAAACATATAATTTCATTTGCATTAAGAAAACATTGCAGCGGAAACAATCAAAAATGACATCACATTTCATTATAAATACTTTTGCCAAATAATACATCATTATCCGGTTACAAAATTCATGTTTGCATTACATCACAAAAGCTATATAATTGGATGCCATCCCAAAAGAGCTGAGTAGCTTCGCCGTGCCATCCTCAGCAATCATTTACCTGCCAACTGGAAAATGATATAAAAGTCAGCGTTGCTGAGTGAGTTCTAGTTTTAATAATAAAATATACTTTACTTTCATATAAAACCATTCGTTACTTTGACGTGATCACACATCATACGTACGCATAGATAATATCATTATTATCTTCTTCATTCATTCATTCGTTCATTCGTTCCTTTTAACTTACTTGCGCAACGGACATCATCCATACCAATACCATATGCTACACCCCAACTAGTCACAGCTACCGGGCCGAAGTCAATAAATGAACAGCTAAACGTATGCCACGGTACTGGGGTTAACCAATCAGTCTTAGCTACTGGGCCGAAGTCAATAAATGAACAGCTAAACGTATGCCACAGTACTAATGATAACCGACGGTCATAGCCACTGGGCCGAAGTCAATAAATGAACAGCTAAACGTATGCCACAGTACTAAGGGTAAGCGGTAGAGGTTCCACATAATGGTCAATCACAAAGAAGGACCCGTTATCCGATGCATGCAAGACGTGTCATTTCTTTCCACTTCACGTTACATAATACTTTATTTCATTTGTCATAATACGTAAAGCCATAGGAAAGATAATCATTCATCATATTAAGGATCATATCATACACATTCATCATCCTCGTACAGGGCAACATCATTCATTCATAATATGCATAAACATGCAACATCATCATCATCATGCCCTACATGCACTCTAAGGCCATAACCATCCTCTTACATGTTCTTACGGGTTACCTTACGTCCAAACTTACATCTGTACCTTTCCCCGAAGGCCAGAAGTCAAACTACACATTCATTCGAGTGCAACAGCCCTATTCGGGCGTATGAACACCCTTCAGTCGCATGGCCTCCATGCGACTGAACATCATGCGACTGGACCCATGCGGATGGTCATCTATGCGAATGAACATCCAATCGTGCGTATGGACCTTGTGCGAATGGGATTACTGCGAATGGGCACCTATGCGACTAACCTCATGCGTATGGACCTTGTGCGACTAAGCATCTATGCGACTGAACCCTCAGTCGCACATCCCTCATGCGACTGGACTCCCAGTCGTGCGACTGAACCCCAATCGTGCGAATGACCTTCAATCGCCCTCATTCGGCCGTATGGCCTCCATTCGGTCGCCTAGCCCTAGCTGATGCAGAATGGAGTTCATCCCGAACCCAATCTGCCATTTTCGGCCTCCAAGCTCATCCAAACCCATTCTAAGCCTAAATCAACCCTCCTGGACCTTAGGAATGCATACCTTAACACCATACAAGCACACACAAGCTCGAAATCATACTCTAAACACGTCATACACATCACACCCAAATGGGTCAAACATACACACACATAAAAACGGGTTTTTGACATCTTCCAGCCCCAAAATCAGTTGAAAACAAGTAAAAGTGAGGTCCTAGAACTCACACAATCGAGCACAAAGACAAGAGCTTCGATTTGGCTTGCTACTCGACGGATTTGGACACCCGAATCACCCGAAACACCACTTTTCTCCCTTTTCTCCTCTTTCTCTCTTCTCTCTTCTTTGTGAGCTGAATATTTGGAGTGTGTGGGGAGAGTGGGCTGCCCTCTCCCTACACATACCACCACATCTCCCAACTTTTCTTCGTTGGCGAGTTTGGTCCCTCGACTTTGGACTTTATTTCTTTTCTTTCTTCGTCGGCTTCAAAATAATAAATTTCCGGGTGTTACAAGTCCACCCCCCTTAAATAGGTTTCGTCCCCGAAACCTGTCATTCCTCGAACAAACGTGGATAATGTTGTCTCATTTCTTCCTCAGTCTCCCACGTCGACTCGGATCCCTTCCTGTGCTTCCACTGTACACGCACAAGAGGAACCACTTTATTCCTTAGCCTTTTCTCCTTTCGGTCGATGATTGCCACTGCTTGCTCCACATAATTGAGCCGTTCATCTATCTCGATATCTTCCAATGGGACAATCATATCTTCATCTGCTAAGCACTTCCTTAGATGAGATACATGGAATGTCGGGTGAATTCCACTTAACTCATCTGGCAACTCCAGTCTGTAGGCCACCTCTCCTACTCGAGCAATGATTCGGAAAGGGCCTATATACCTTGGGCTCAATTTGCCCCGCTTTCGGAAGCGAATGATACCCTTCCAAGGTGAGACCTTCAACATAACCCGGTCACCCACCTGGAACTCAATCGGCCTGCGCCTTTTATCAGCATACGACTTCTGTCTGTCTTTGGCTGCCTTCATGAAGGCCTTGATCTTCTCAAGCTTCTCAGTCGTAGCCTCGATAACCTCGACGCTTCCCAATTCCTTCTGACCAATGTCACCCCAACAAACAGGTGTTCTGCATCTCCTACCGTATAGCATCTCATATGGGGGCATACCAATGCTGGCATGATAACTGTTGTTGTATGAGAATTCGGCTAACGGCAGGTGGTCGTCCCAACTTCCACCAAAATCGATCACACATGCCCGAAGCATGTCTTCCAGCGTCTGGATGGTCCTTTCCGACTGACCATCAGTCTGGGGATGATAAGCCGTGCTGATATGTAACCTCGTCCCCATAGCATCGTGGAACTTCTTCCAGAATTTAGATGTAAACCGAGTGTCACGATCCGACACAATAGACACCGGTACACCATGACGAGTCACAATCTCCTTAATGAACAGATCAGCCAACCTCTCGGATGAATATGTCTCGCGGATCGGTAGGAAGTGAGCACTCTTTGTCAAACGATCAACTATCACCCATATGGCATCGTACCCTTTCGGGGTACGCGGTAGCTTTGTAATGAAATCCATGGTGATGTGTTCCCACTTCCATTCCGGTATATCCAAAGGTTGTATCTTCCCGTACGGCTTTTGGTGCTCGGCCTTCACCTGTAAGCAAGTAAGGCACTTATTCACATACTCCACCACATCGCGCTTCATACCCGGCCACCAATAATCTTTCTTCATATCATGGTACATCTTCGTGGCACCAGGATGAATGGAGTACCGAGTCTTGTGAGCTTCATCCATTATCTTCCCCCGTAGATCCCCAAAACGAGGAATCCACACACGATCAAATCGGGTTCTAACACCGAGCGTGTTTTCACCCAATTCCCCAACCAGACCTCTCATCCTTTCAGAGTTAAGATGATCTTCTTTCAGTGCCTCATCTTGAAACTCTTTAACCTGCTTCATTACATCAGAGGTCATGATCAACTGATAGGCTTTCACCCGAATCGGCTCGGGCCTCTCCTTCCGGCTAAGGGCATCAGCCACCACGTTGGCCTTACCCGGATGATAGTGGATCTCACAATCATAATCCTTTATAAGTTCCAACCACCGCCTCTGCCTCATGTTCAAATCCTTCTGCTCGAAGAAGTATTTCAGACTCTTGTGGTCAGTGAATATGGTGCACTTCGTCCCGTAGAGGTCTTGCCTCCAAATCTTTAATGCAAAGACCACGGCTGCCAGCTCCAAGTCATGAGTAGGATAATTGACCTCATGAACCTTCAACTGTTGGGATGCATACGCTATGACCTTTCCTCTCTGCATTAACACGCACCCCAACCCCGAGTAAGAAGCATCGGAATAAACCACCAGATCTTCACTTCCATCGGGTAATGACAGAACAGGAGCTTGAGTCAATCTCGCCTTCAATTCTTCAAACGCCTTCTCTTGAGCTTGACCCCATACGAACTTCACATCTTTTCGGGTCAACTTAGTCAGTGGAGAAGCAATCTTAGAGAAGTCTTGGATAAATCTTCTGTAGTAGCCCGCCAAACCCAAGAAACTGCGAATCTCGGATGGCGTTTTTGGTGACTTCCATTGCATAACCGCCTCCACTTTCGCCGGGTCCACCATTATCCCGTCGGGATTCACCACGTGACCCAAGAACTGAACTTCGCGCAACCAGAACGCGCACTTGGAGAATTTTGCATACAACTTCTCCCTTCTCAACGTCTCTAGAACCTCCCGAATGTGACCGGCATGCTCTGCTTCGCTCCTCGAGTAAATCAGGATATCATCAATAAACACAATCACTGATTTATCCAACATAGGCCGGCACACACGGTTCATCAAATCCATAAAAGCAGCTGGCGCGTTGGTCAAGCCAAAGGACATGACAAGAAACTCGTAGTGACCATAGCGCGTACGGAAAGCTGTTTTAGGAATGTCGTGCTCCTTCACCTTCAACTGATGGTAACCAGATCGAAGATCTATCCTTGAAAACCAACTGGCACCCTGAAGTTGATCGAACAAATCATCTATCCTCGGTAAGGGGTATCGGTTCTTCACTGTCAACTTGTTTAGCTCGCGGTAGTCGATGCACATCCTCATACTACCGTCCTTCTTCTTTACAAACAGGACCGGAGCACCCCAAGGAGAGATACTCGGTCTAATGAACCCCTTATCAAGCAGCTCTTGCAACTGCTCCATCAACTCTTTCATCTCGGTCGGGGCCAACCGATACGGTGCCTTAGCGACAGGTTGGGCACCCGGTATCAGATCAATCTGAAACTCAATCTCTCTGTCAGGTGGCACTCCTGATAAGTCTTCTGGAAACACATCTGGGAAGTCACACACAACCGGTACATCAGCTAGTTGTGGTATTGGCGTATCCACATCCTTTACATAGGCCATGTAGGCACTACATCCACGCCTCATACACTTTCCCGCCACCGCCATCGAGATCACCTTCGGAATCGTAGTAACCCGATCCCCATACACCGTCACTGAACTACCGTCAGGCGCCAACAACCGAATCATCTTCTTGCGACACACAATGTTCGCCTCGAAGTCCGCTAACCAATCCATCCCAAGTACCAAATCAAAACCACCTAAGGTCATCACAAACGGTCTAACCGGGAACTTATGACCCTCGAGCTCCACATCACAGTTCTCTATCATCTCAGAAATCCTGGTAGACTTACCTATGGCAGTTTCTACATCAAAGGGCGCATCAACACGTCTACTACTAACAGGCAGCTTAGCACAGAAAGCAGCAGAAATAAAACTCCTACTAGCACCAGAATCAAATAACACAGAAGCTAAAGTTTGGTTCACCAGAAACGTACCGGACACAACGTCAGGGTCTGTCCTAGCCTCCTCCTGTGTCATGGTGAATGCCCTGGCACTCGCCCTCGGTCCATCACCTCCCGTCCTCTTCGCCCCTGAACTCTCGGCCCTCGGCTTCTTGCAATCCCTGCTCATATGACCGATTTCCCCACAGTTAAAACATTTGCCCGTCAGGCAATCCTTCGCCATATGCCCAGTCTTCCCACACTTGAAGCACACGTTCAAACCCAGTCTGCACTCTCCCGCATGCTCCTTTCCACACTTACCACATCTCCTCGACCCTGCTCCCGGTGTGGCCACGCGGCGGTCATCCACCCGTGCCTTTTTGTTACCCGTCGAGGCCTCACCCCGACCAAACCTCTTCCCGTTCCAGCTTCGATCACCACCACCCTTCCTATTCGCTTCAACCACCACCACTCCCCTCTCATCATAAAGTCTTCCGGCCAGATCAACTGCCGACCTAAACGTACTTGGCCGGGCGGCGATCATATGCCGGCGGACATCCACCGGTAAACCCTGAATGTACCTCTTGATCTTCCGAGAAAAAGGCGTCACCTGATCCGGCACCAACCGTGCCATCTCGTTGAACTTGGTAGTATATTGCTGGTGTGTCATGGATCCCGCCTCCAGCTGCAGGAACTCCCTCTCAATCTTATCCATTTCCCTATGAGGACAAAACTCCTCGATCACCATCTTCTTCAGTTCGGGCCACCTCATTCGCCCGATCGCCCGATTACCCTCTGCTTGGACAATGTTGTCCCACCAGCATAGTGCCGAGTCCACGAAGGAGTGGGTGGCAAACTTGACTTTCTGATCTTCTCGGCACTCGCTGATGGCGAGAACAGCCTCCATTTCTCTCACCCATCGGTGAGCAGCGGCAGCATTGCCATTACCGTCAAAAGTCGGGGGCTTGCATCTCATGAACACCCCGTAGTTACAGCCTCGTGCTACCTCTCGCACAGGCTCCTCTTCCTCTTCCTCCTCATTATCGGAGAAAATAGTTTCAGGCTCCGGTTGCTCCCCCGTGGCCCGGTTTCTCTCCTTCCTTTCCCCTTCCTTCACAGCTTTGATGACTTCGGTCACCACAGACGGTAAGATCGTCTGCATGACCTGATGCACTTCCTCAACAACAGCCTCGTTTACCGAGGCCCTCAAGTTCGCACTCTCATCCCCAGCTTCTGGATGAGGAGTCTCAGGTTCTGCAGGAACCTCTTTCTCAGCTCTAGGCCTTCCTCTCTTAGGGCGTGGTTTAGCAACAGGGCCATCACGGCCTCCACCCCTAGAAGCTCTAGAAGATCTACCACCAGCCATTCTCTACCACACTGAAAGATTCAAACACCAACACGGTCATTCAAGGAAACAACTCAGTTTATGTCAAGTATAGTAAGTCCCTAATTACAGTGGCCAGTTGTGATTAGCCACTTACTGTACTCTTCATACCCCAAGTATTACCTGTCCTGACTACATCAGTATTCAAATCTACATACAACACATAACATATACCATGCGCACATAAACCGGTTAACTTTAAGAAAATACCTGATGGCACGCAGCTACTCAGTTTGGCATCCCATTCCCCATTCGTCCCGTTCTCAGTTTAAGTTAAGGTTTATTTGGAAAATTTACCCATTTCACTTAAACTTTGGCTCTGATACCAACTTGTAAGGCCCCGTTCCCGGGACGCTTACAGTTGGTCATTCCTCGCACATAAAACATATAATTTCATTTGCATTAAGAAAACATTGCAGCGGAAACAATCAAAAATGACATCACATTTCATTATAAATACTTTTGCCAAATAATACATCATTATCCGGTTACAAAATTCATGTTTGCATTACATCACAAAAGCTATATAATTGGATGCCATCCCAAAAGAGCTGAGTAGCTTCGTCGTGCCATCCTCAGCAATCATTTACCTGCCAACTGGAAAATGATATAAAAGTCAGCGTTGCTGAGTGAGTTCTAGTTTTAATAATAAAATATACTTTACTTTCATATAAAACCATTCGTTACTTTGACGTGATCACACATCATACGTACGCATAGATAATATCATTATTATCTTCTTCATTCATTCATTCGTTCATTCGTTCCTTTTAACTTACTTGCGCAACGGACATCATCCATACCAATACCATATGCTACACCCCAACTAGTCACAGCTACCGGGCCGAAGTCAATAAATGAACAGCTAAACGTATGCCATGGTACTGGGGTTAACCGATCAGTCTTAGCTACTGGGCCGAAGTCAATAAATGAACAGCTAAACGTATGCCACAGTACTAATGATAACCGACGGTCATAGCCACTGGGCCGAAGTCAATAAATGAACAGCTAAACGTATGCCACAGTACTAAGGGTAAGCGGTAGAGGTTCCACATAATGGTCAATCACAAAGAAGGACCCGTTATCCGATGCATGCAAGACGTGTCATTTCTTTCCACTTCACGTTACATAATACTTTATTTCATTTGTCATAATACGTAAAGCCATAGGAAAGATAATCATTCATCATATTAAGGATCATATCATACACATTCATCATCCTCGTACAGGGCAACATCATTCATTCATAATATGCATAAACATGCAACATCATCATCATCATGCCCTACATGCACTCTAAGGCCATAACCATCCTCTTACATGTTCTTACGGGTTACCTTACGTCCAAACTTACATCTGTACCTTTCCCCGAAGGCCAGAAGTCAAACTACACATTCATTCGAGTGCAACAGCCCTATTCGGGCGTATGAACACCCTTCAGTCGCATGGCCTCCATGCGACTGAACATCATGCGACTGGACCCATGCGGATGGTCATCTATGCGAATGAACATCCAATCGTGCGTATGGACCTTGTGCGAATGGGATTACTGCGAATGGGCACCTATGCGACTAACCTCATGCGTATGGACCTTGTGCGACTAAGCATCTATGCGACTGAACCCTCAGTCGCACATCCCTCATGCGACTGGACTCCCAGTCGTGCGACTGAACCCCAATCGTGCGAATGACCTTCAATCGCCCTCATTCGGCCGTATGGCCTCCATTCGGTCGCCTAGCCCTAGCTGATGCAGAATGGAGTTCATCCCGAACCCAATCTGCCATTTTCGGCCTCCAAGCTCATCCAAACCCATTCTAAGCCTAAATCAACCCTCCTGGACCTTAGGAATGCACACCTTAACACCATACAAGCCCACACAAGCTCGAAATCATACTCTAAACACGTCATACACATCACACCCAAATGGGTCAAACATACACACACATAAAAACGGGTTTTTGACATCTTCCAGCCCCAAAATCAGTTGAAAACAAGTAAAAGTGGGGTCCTAGAACTCACACAATCGAGCACAAAGACAAGAGCTTCGATTTGGCTTGCTACTCGACGGATTTGGACACCCGAATCACCCGAAACACCACTTTTCTCCCTTTTCTCCTCTTTCTCTCTTCTCTCTTCTTTGTGAGCTGAATATTTGGAGTGTGTGGGGAGAGTGGGCTGCCCTCTCCCTACACATACCACCACATCTCCCAACTTTTCTTCGTTGGCGAGTTTGGTCCCTCGACTTTGGACTTTATTTCTTTTCTTTCTTCGTCGGCTTCAAAATAATAAATTTCCGGGTGTTACAGTGGGCTATTATTGTATGATTCTTTGTTTAAGTTTCTAAGCTAAGTAAATAATAATAATGATAACAATTATAATAATAACAATAATAATAATAATAATATTGATAATAATAATACTAATAATAATAATAATAATAGTAATAATAATAATATTGATAATAAAATTAATAATAATAATATTATTAATAATCATGTGAATTTTATTAATTAAAACTTAAAACAACTAAACTAGGGGGCTAAGTTGTTAGTTTTAAAACTTTAAAATTAAGTTTTAGCATAAAATGATAGAACTTCAAGGTTGAAGGATCAAATGTGTAAAAACCCAAACCACCCGCCCCTTACCCCGTAATTCCGGCGACCCACGCCGGCCACCGGCGGCCGAGCGCCGGCCACCCCTAAAAACCCACGAAACCACTCGAAAACGTTCCCAAATCGTTCCAAATTCAACCGTTTACATGTTTCGGACTTGATGGTATCATTTAATCGTGTTTACGAGACGGTTACGAACCTTAATCGATGAAGAAACCGGCGAAATTAACCTCCATAGCCGTTTGAGTAATTAATCCTAATAATAACTTAATTAAATGGTACCTAATCGATGGTTTAATCAAACCTAAGCTACTATCAAACAAAATCCAATCTGAAACTAACACAAACATCAAAATCAATTACCACCTTCATCGCAAGGCTGCAACATAGTCGAAACCCACCATCTGTGTGATTTAAACTGAAATTGACATAGGGCTTTCGTCAAGAACGTCTCTCGAAGCTGTCCACGAGTTTAATTTGGTTTCCATCATCATTTGCATATCCATCGAATTCGATTCTTGGCCGCGACTTGCTCTACATCAAAGGGCATCGATTCGATCTCAATGAAGTGAGTAAATCACATCAACATCTTCGGTTTTTCTTAATGAATCAAAGCCCTATGATTAAATGGTTGATAACATCGGATTAATGTTCAATTTAGATCCGATTTCATCCTAGGGTTCTTAAATTTGGGGATACATTATCAACTTGACTTTTATAAATTAAGAACCAGGATATACCACGGCCGCGGCCCTGGTATACTGGTCACTCAACCGCATTCCAAGCTTGAGGTCCCGGGTTCGAACCCCGGCAACCTCAAACTTCTTTTTAAGGCTTTTTGGGCCTTTAAAAAAATTAGTAAAAGTGTCTAAAAATTATAAAAAAAAATCAACTTTATAAACTTTATTTATTTTAAAGTCACCTTAATATTTTCTGTAATTTATTTCCTAAAATACCTTTATATTTTTATTAATTATTTTTAACAAATGTATAATTAGTTTATTAATATTAAAATAGACTATAATAACAGTTTAAATTATTATTGGGCTATATGTTATCTTTAATTATAGAATCATAAAATGTATATACATTTTATAATCAAATTTCACAAATTATTATAAAGGATTTAAGTCCTTTAAAAATTTTATAAATAGTATTTTACTAAAGAGTTCACTAATCTTATTTATTTTTAAATCCCCAAATTCTAGTACCCTAGTTCAAATTAAATCGTTAACCTTATTATTAACTTAAAACTTGTAAATATATACATATTTAGGTACCTCGTGAAGGTTTACTTTGGAATGTCGCTTATTATTCATATTAAACATCTCTTATATACTTATTGAACATGTGAGTTTCCTTGCCCCTTTTTCATATTTTCACACTAATTTGGGGTGAAACATGATAGCTTATACATGATACACTTATACACATATGAGACTTGTAAAACACTTGCAATTCAACTTATTATTTTGTCATGGTTATTTGTGTTTTATAAGTGATTATATGAGATACATAGTTTGTTTACAATCATTAACTATTGCTAGCCTGGCGACGTCTTAGATCTTTGGGCCTGACAAGCCTATTTGGTGCTAAAGTCGAGGTATTGCCGACTCCTGATGACGTATGCTTGTTCATCATGGGAACCAAATACACTTAGCCAATCTTTTATACTTGTAATCAAGTCGAGGTTTGGTTGTAACGATATGTGTTCTATAACCTTACTTGCTTATGACCTATGACATGAATTGCTACTTGTAAACTTTATCATATTATGTATGAAAACCTTGGAAACTCACCAACTATTTTTAGTTGACTCTTATTTTTATCATGTTTCAGGAAATCCCCAAGTTTAAAGTGGACTTTTGAAGCTTGCAATAAAACTAGGGCTTGGACCTAGTTAAATAAATAAATTGTTATGTTATGTTTTGAGTTATGTTTGAACTTATTTCTTCTTTGAGACTCATGGTTGTATTTTATTTTAAGACTTATGAAAAATAATATTTGCAATTTAATATAGCGTTATGTGGCTGTGAACAATCTTAACCCTCACACCTCGACGTTTCCGCCGTCAAGGTTGGGGTGTGACAGATTGGTATCAGAGCCCATAACTATAGGGATTTAGGTTATTAGAAATGGTGACCTAGACTATAGCTTATGCATGAACCTCATTGAAAAATATTTATATTCTTGGAAATATATATATTGTTACATGCTACATATGTGACACCCTACACATATCCCACATCGGCCGTGGACAGGAGAGATTCCTGGTTCATAAGGAATGTCTGGTCTCTAACATAAACAACGCGTTTTGGGCGTATTGGCTGTGGATGAGAGGAGAACTCCACAGTTAAGCGTGCTCAGGCGGGAGCAATCCAGGGATAGGTGACCTCCCTGGGAAGTTTTCACCTGGGCAACCAAAAGCAAATCCGTGAGCTCCTCGTGGGCAAAGCGGACAATATTGTTGGTGTGAGGGGCCGGGTATTACAGAATGGTATCAGAGCCACTCTTGTGCCATTCGGGATGTGGGACATACCTCACCAAGGATGGTGACATCTCAGGCTCATCGAGGACGATGAGTCCAAACAGGGGGTGCTTGTGACACCCTACACATATCCCACATCGGCCGTGGACAGGAGAGATTCCTGGTTCATAAGGAATGTCTGGTCTCTAACATAAACAACGCGTTTTGGGCGTATTGGCTGTGGATGAGAGGAGAACTCCACAGTTAAGCGTGCTTAGGCGGGAGCAATCCAGGGATAGGTGACCTCCCTGGGAAGTTTTCACCTGGGCAACCAAAAGCAAATCCGTGAGCTCCTCGTGGGCAAAGCGGACAATATTGTTGGTGTGAGGGGCCGAGTATTACAACATAATGCTATACCTTACTTATGTGCAACTTGATGCCTTAGCATAGGTTTGCCTTGTAATTGTTTAAACTTTGTTACTCGTCTCCCTAAACTTACCTTTGACACTTTGACTCTCCCCGACAAATGAAACTTCTTAATCTTATTCTCGACGACACGTGGACTTGTATACTTATGCTTATGACTTGGATCCTTAGACTTATGTCTAATCTATGTTAAATCTCATCAAGGTTTTGATTTCATGAACCTAAGAAATTTGTATGACACATAGACACCTGTATTCTGGATTTCCTGGCAAAAGACCCTCGGGCTAAGGCAAGCATATCGCATAAATCCTACGGGACTAGTTATGCTTACCTGGGAATTTCTGGGATGAGTGATAAACTATGGTCAACATACACAAATTTCTAAAGCGAGTGGGTCAATTTACCTTGACGTGTCAACGTTCCCAAATGGTAATGCGTTACCGAATGGAACCATTCCATGTTCCTTACAACTTTTGCCTTATCCTTGTTGAACTATAATCCTTGTTATTCCAATTCTCATATCTAACTCATTTTGTATATTCCAGCATGTCTCGTCATCATGGAAAGCGTGGAAGTTTCGATCGTAAGCTAGCCGCCATGATTGCTCGACAAATGGCTGCTGTCATCCCGACCATGGTTGCTGAACTTAATAGCAACTTAATGACCAACGCTAGCAACAATGGAAATGGTCATGGAGAGAATAGCAACAACCAAAACGGGAACAATCAACACGGGAACAATCAAACTTGCACATTCAAACACTTTAGCTCTTGCAAGCCCACTAGTTTTAGTGGCAAGGAAGGAGCCACTGGTCTTCTTGAGTGGTTCGAAAGCATGGAGAATACTTTTATCAATTGTGAGTGTCCCGAGACGCTCAAGGTTCGTTATGCCACTAGTGTGCTCCAACAAAGGGCACTTACCTGGTGGAATAGCGAGAAGAGAAACCGTGGTCCTGAAGCTGTGCTAGCACTTACCTGGGAAGAGTTCAAGAACATCGCCATCGCGAAGTTCTGCCCAAGAAGTGAATTGCAAAAGTTGGAAGAAGAGTTTTGGAACTTGAAGCAAAATGATGGTGATCATTTGGCCTACTCAACTAGGCATCATGAGTTGAGTATACTGCTGCCTCACATGGTCGACACTGTCCCCCGCAACATCGAGAAGTTCATTAAGGGTGTACCACCCCAAATTCAAGATGTTGTGGTGGGTAGCCGACCCACAACCTTGGAAGAAGCCATTACTATCACCGCTCAACTCACCGAGAACCATATACGAGCGGGCACCATGTCTGTGAAGGGTGCAAAGAAGGTAGAGAAGACGGCTACCGAGGCTGTTAAGGAGACCAAAGCTGAACCGTCTTACAACAACAACAACAACAAGAAGCGCAAGTTCACACCGGCGCGCAATTATGCTGTGGCTGCACCCAAACAACCTCAAAGACAACTTGTACCTGCGGCTGCACCTGTGGCACAAGTGCCTGGGGCTAGGGCTTATGCTGGTCCTCAACCTATGTGCAACATTTGTAGGTATCATCACCCGGGAAATTAACCATGCCGTATCTGTACTTTATGCGGTAAATATGGTCACTTGGTGGCAACTTATCACCGTGCACCTAACAACGCCGCTGTGGTCACAAACCGTGTTTGCTACAACTGTGGGAACCTGGTCATTTCCGCCCACAATGCCCTCGTCTTGTGGGTAATGTTCCACAAGCCCGAGGACGTGCTTTCAACATCAACGCAAATCAAGCACAAGCAAACAACGATGTGGTGAATGGTTATGTTAACTTACCTTTAACTTTTGTGACCTAATTCCTTTTCATGTGTTACCTATGTCGTTAAATACCTTTAAAATTGAACAGGTATGTTCCTTATTAATAAAACTTATGCCTATGTCCTATTTGATTCTGGAGCCGATAAGAGTTTTGTTTCGTTAGAGTTTGAACCCATACTTGCTAAGCCACATACGAAACTAGAAAGACCTCTTACCGTTGAAGTTGCCGATGGAGAACCGATCACCGTTGACGTCATTATTTGTGATTGCATCTTAAGTCTTGACACGCATGATTTTCTTATCGATCTTATCCCTATGAAACTTGGAAGCTTCGACGTCATCATTGGTATGGATTGGTTAGCCAAACACCATGCCGAGATCATTTGCTTCGAGAAGTGCATTCGTATACCATTACCCTCTGGAGATACTTTGAAAGTGTTCGGTGAAAAATCTTCCAAAGGACTTAAACTCATGTCTTGCACTCAAGCTCGAAAGTGCTTAAGCAAGAAGTATATGGCCTTCTTGGCTTACGTGGTCAACACGAAAGTCAAAGGGAAAGAGCTTAAGGATGTCCCTATCGTACGAGACTTTCCTGAAGTATTTCCCGATGACTTTGGTGGTTTACCTCCCGTGCGTGAAGTCGAGTTTAAAATTGACTTGATACCGGGAGCAAACCCCGTGGCTAAGTCACCATATCGGCTTGCACCATCGGAAATGCAAGAACTCTCTAGTCAACTTCAAGAGCTATCCGAGAAGGGCTTCATCCGTCCTAGTTCTTCGCCTTGGGGTGCACCTGTTCTTTTCGTGAAGAAGAAAGATGGATCGTTTCGTATGTGCATCGATTATCATGAGCTTAACAAGCTTACCATCAAGAATCGTTATCCTCTTCCTCGTATCGATGATTTGTTTGACCAACTTCAAGGAGCTGCTATTTTCTCGAAGATCGATTTACGTTCTGGCTATCATCAATTGCGAGTCCATGATGATGATACCCCAAAGACCGCTTTTCGTACTCATTATGGGCACTATGAGTTTATGGTGATGCCTTTTGGTTTAACCAATGCTCCTGCTGTCTTCATGGATCTTATGAACCGAGTATGCAAGCCTTATCTAGACAAGTTTGTGATCGTCTTCATTGATGACATACTTATCTATTCCAAATCCAACACCGATCATGAACTGCATTTGAGATTGTTTCTTGAGCTGTTGAAGAAAGAGCAATTGTACGTGAAGTTCTCGAAGTGTGATTTCTGGCTCGAGGAAGTTCAATTTCTAGGACACGTGGTGAATAGCCAAGGAATTCACGTTGATCCTGCAAAGGTGGAAGCTGTGAAAAATTGGTGTGTTCCTACAACTCCTACCGAAGTTCGTTCTTTTCTTGGTCTTGCTGGTTATTATCGGCGATTCATTGCCAACTTCTCGAGGATCGCGAAACCGCTCACTACTTTGACACAAAAGAATAAACCATTCGAGTGGGGTTCCGAGCAAGAAGAAGCTTTTGAAGCGTTAAAGCATAAGTTGTGCAATGCTCCTATCTTGACCCTACCCGATGGAAACGACGATTTCACCGTGTATTGTGATGCATCTAAACAAGGCCTTGGTTGTGTTCTCATGCAACGAGGGAAGGTCATAGCTTATGCATCGAGACAATTGAAGGTTCACGAGGTGAGTTACACAACACACGATCTTGAGCTTGGTGCTGTTGTCTTTGCCTTGAAGATTTGGAGGCACTACCTGTATGGTACGCAATGCATAGTCTACACCGATCACAAAAGCCTTCAACACGTTTTCAATCAAAAAGATCTCAACATGAGACAACGACGTTGGGTGGAGTTGATTAGTGATTACGATTGTGACATTCGTTACCATCCTGGTAAAGCAAATGTTGTAGCCGATGCACTAAGCCGAAAGGTTCACAACAAGATGATCTCATTCCAAGAAATTCGCGATCGACGTCAATGGTTTGACACTTTGGGTGAGTTCGATACTGAGATCCGACTTGATGTCAACGAGACCACCGTACTGCTACAAAACTTGAGAATAGATAGTGACATCGAGTCTAGTATCCTGGGGGCTCAACAAATGGTACAACGAGAAGGAAGAATGAAGGATGAATTGGAGCATAATCTTCTAACCCAATTGGAAACGAAACCTAATGGATTGATGTACTTCGCAAATCGAATTTGGGTTCCAAATCGCGGTAACCTCCGTACCTTTATCATGAACGAAGCTCATCAAACTCGTTATTCTATTCATCCTGGTTTCGATAAGATGTACATGGACCTACGTGGTCAATATTGGTGGCCTGGAATGAAGAAAGACATAGCGACTTATGTAGCTAAGTGCCTCACATGTACGAAGGTTAAAGCCGAACATCAACGTCCAAGTGGATTACTTGAGCAACCCGAGATCCCTATGTGGAAGTGGGAACACATATCCATGGACTTCATAACTAAGCTACCCCGAACCTCCCGAGGACATGATAGCATATGGGTGATTGTTGACCGATTGACCAAGTCGGCACATTTTATACCCATACGTGACACTTACAAGACATCAAAGTTAGCTCGTATATACGTTGATGAGATTGTAAGTCGTCATGGGGTACCTCTGCACATCATATCCAACCGAGATGCTCGTTTCACTTCACATTTTTGGTCGTCTATGCAAGAACTCTTGGGTACACAACTAGATCTAAGCACGGCTTACCATCCTCAAACTGATGGTCAAATCGAGCGAACGATCCAAACCTTGGAGGATTTGCTACGCCTCTGTGTTCTTGACTTTGGTGGTGATTGGGATACGCATCTACCGCTCGCGGAATTTTCGTATAACAATAGTTATCACTCGAGTATCAAGATGGCACCGTTTGAAGCACTTTATGGTCGTAAATGTTGTTCACCGATTTGTTGGACCGACATTGGTGAGAACTTCATCACTGGTCCTGAACTTATACAAGAGACGATCGATAAAGTTTCTATCATTCGCAAGAACCTTGAAGTGGCGAGAAGTCGTCAAAAGAGCTATGCTGACAAGCGACGTAAGCCATTGGAATTCCAAGTTGGGGAGATGGTTCTTCTTAAGGTTTCGCCGTGGAAAGCTGTGGTTCGCTTTGAAAAGAAGGGCAAACTGGCTCCAAGATTTGTAGGACCTTTCAAAATCCTGAAAAGGATTGGGAAAGTGGCTTATAAACTGGAGTTACCTTCCGACCTTAGTGGAGTTCACCCTGTATTTCACGTCTCAAACTTGAGGAAGTGTTTGGCTGACGAAAGTCTGCATGTTCCGTTGAAAGACATCCAGATTGACGAGTCATTGCATTTCGTCGAGAAACCTGTTGAAATCATGGATCGCATAATGAAGAAGACTAGAACCACAACAACCCCAATCGTCAAGGTTCGTTGGAAGAATAAACGTGGCGCTGAATTTACTTGGGAACGCGAGGAGCACATGAAAAAGAGATACCCGTTTTTATTTGTATAGTTTCATTTCTTTTAATTTCGGGACGAAATTCTTTTAAGTTGGGGAGACTGTAACATCTCGTATTTCCGTTAATTAAAAGTTAATTTTGCTAATTCTTATATGGTTTGTTTATGCAATTTATGGAACTTGGTGGGCTATTATTGTATGATTCTTTGTTTAAGTTTCTAAGCTAAGTAAATAATAATAATGATAACAATTATAATAATAACAATAATAATAATAATATTGATAATAATAATACTAATAATAATAATAATAATAATAGGAATAATAATAATATTGATAATAAAATTAATAATAATAATATTATTAATAATCATGTGAATTTTATTAATTAAAACTTAAAACAACTAAACTAGGGGGCTAAGTTGTTAGTTTTAAAACTTTAAAATTAAGTTTTAGCATAAAATGATAGAACTTCAAGGTTGAAGGATCAAATGTGTAAAAACCCAAACCACCCGACCCTTACCCCGTAATTCCGGCGACCCACGCCGGCCACCGGCGGCCGAGCGCCGGCCACCCCTAAAAACCCACTAAACCACTCGAAAACGTTCCCAAATCGTTCCAAATTCAACCGTTTACATGTTTCGGACTTGATGGTATCATTTAATCGTGTTTACGAGACGGTTACGAACCTTAATCAATGAAGAAACCGGCGAAATTAACCTACATAGCCGTTCGAGTAATTAATCCTAATAATAACTTAATTAAATGGTACCTAATCGATGGTTTAATCAAACCTAAGCTACTATCAAACAAAATCCAATCTGAAACTAACACAAACATCAAAATCAATTACCACCTTCATCGCAAGGCTGCAACATAGTCGAAACCCACCATCTGTGTGATTTAAACTGAAATTGACATAGGGCTTTGCGTCAAGAACGTCTCTCGAAGCTGTCCACGAGTTTAATTTGGTTTCCATCATCATTTGCATATCCATCAAATTCGATTCTTGGCCGCGACTTGCTCTACATCAAAGGGCATCGATTCGATCTCAATCAAGTGAGTAAATCACATCAACATCTTTGGTTTTCCTTAATGAATCAAAGCCCTATGATTAATTTGGTTGATAACATCGGATTAATGTTCAATTTAGATCCGATTTCATCCTAGGGTTCTTAGATTTGTGGATACATTATCAACTTGACTTTTATAAATTAAGAACCAGGATATACCACGGCCGCGGCCCTGGTATACTGGTCACTCAACCGCATTCCAAGCTTGAGGTCCTGGGTTCGAACCCCGGCAACCTCAAACTTCTTTTTAAGGCTTTTTGGGCCTTTAAAAAAATTAGTAAAAGTGTCTAAAAATTATATAAAAAAAAATCAACTTTGTAAACTTTATTTATTTTAAAGTCACCTAAATATTTTCTGTAAATTTATTTCCTAAAATACCTTTATATTTTTATTAATTATTTTTAACAAATGTATAATTAGTTTATTAATATTAAAATAGACTATAATAATAGTTTAAATTATTATTGGGCTATATGTTATCTTTAATTATAGAATCATAAAATGTATATACATTTTATAATCAAATTTCACAAATTATTATAAAGGATTTAAGTCCTTTAAAAATTTTGTAAATAGTATTTTACTAAAGAGTTCACTAATCTTATTTATTTTTAAATCCCCAAATTCTAGTACCCTAGTTCAAATTAAATCATTAACCTTATTATTAACTTAAAACTTGTAAATATATACATATTTAGGTACCTCGTGAAGGTTTACTTTGGAACGTCGCTTATTATTCATATTAAACATCTCTTATATACTTATTGAACATGTGAGTTTCCTTGCCCCTTTTTCATATTTTCACACTAATTTGGGGTGAAACATGATAGCTTATACATGATACACTTATACACATATGAGACTTGTAAAACACTTGCAATTCAACTTATTATTTTGTCATGGTTATTTGTGTTTTGTAAGTGATTATATGAGATACATAGTTTGTTTACAATCATTAACTATTGCTAGCCTGGCGACGTCTTAGATCTTTGGGCCTGACAAGCCTATTTGGTGCTAAAGTCGAGGTATTGCCGACTCCTGATGACGTATGCTTGTTCATCATGGGAACCAAATACACTTAGCCAATCTTTTATACTTGTAATCAAGTCGAGGTTTGGTTGTAACGATATGTGTTCTATAACCTTACTTGCTTATGACCTATGACATGAATTGCTACTTGTAAACTTTATCATATTATGTATGAAAACCTTGGAAACTCACCAACTATTTTTAGTTGACTCTTATTTTTATCATGTTTCAGGAAATCCCCAAGTTTAAAGTGGACTTTTGAAGCTTGCAATAAAACTAGGGCTTGGACCTAGTTAAATAATAAATTGTTATATTATGTTTTGAGTTATGTTTGAACTTATTTCTTGTTTGAGACTCATGGTTGTATTTCATTTTAAGACTTATGAAAAATAATATTTGCAATTTAATATAGCGTTATGTGGCTATGAACAATCTTAACCCTCACACCTCGACGTTTCCGCCGTCAAGGTTGGGGTGTGACACTAAATCTGCTAACATCACACAAATCCTCATTTAGATCAGGTATTTTAATCTCCCTCCTCTTTCCCTTTACTCCCCCATCTTTCGAAGCCCTAAGCTCCTCATCAGCAACAGCTGGTAATTTCTTTTTTCTTTCTGGAACTTTACGTTTGCTTACAGGGACCATGACCTTCTTAATTGTTGAGCCTAAGTTAAACGGATTTGAGTCCACCAAATCAATTTGGGCTTCCCCCATCCTACCAGTTTAGGCTGCCTCCTTATCACCAGGAACAATTGAATTATTGTTTTGAGAATAATTAACTTCCCGAGACAAGCATGCGTCATGCGAGTACCCATGTAACTCAAAAGCCGAAGACAACATTTCATCTTCCATGCTCAGATCCATGGTTCTTGTAGCCATTATCTTTTTATATTCTGCCTGAAACTCCGATCACCGGTGAATTAAATCTATCGAGTTAATCTGGTCCGCTTCTGAGCTATTATCATGATCCTATTGTTCACATGAAGTGCATGCATGGCATGAGGAATGATCAACTAACCTTTGTTTCATGAAATCTGGGGTCCATTGTTCATTGTTTTTGTTAACCCAACAAGAGAAATTAAGATGTTCCTGAATTATCATGAGTTCCTTTTGAATCTTTTTCCTTGAGTTTGTGAGAACAGCCACCCTGTCAAATACTAAGTTCCCATCAAGAATAGAGGCTTCATATCGATGCATCATTTTCTCACATGATTCCACAATCTGATCAATCGTGTTACTTTCAAATAAATAAGGTGGAATTCCCCTTATAGTTAACCAAGCTATTCATTCATAGTTAACACCACTACCACCCCATGCTTCTAGTGACGAGAATATGGCACCCCATGCATGACCCATTTTTTCTTTATATTGAATTGCATTATCTTCATTAGAGAAGGACAATAATACCTTAAGGACCCTAGATATCTTATCGTACAATCCAGCATACCATTCCTTGCTTGTAAGTATAGTTGAAAATCATTCAGAATATACATGTTATGAATAACACCAACCATGGATACCTTCATGAGAGGATGAACCTTTAACCATACATTCACTATAATCTTTTCCGGTGACATATTCATCGGGGATGTTAACACATCACGATAGGATCTAGGATCCTTCCATTCTTGCAATTGCTTTGCTACCGGATTACTTTCCTCCTTCCTTCTTTCCTGCTAGTTCATCTTTTGGTCAATTCCAGTCTTCCGCCTTTCAAACTTTGATACTGTTATCCATATCTTCTTCCCATCCACCCGCGTCTTAGCCAATTCTTTCATAAATAGCCCATCATCTGTGATATCATCTAACCTCAAGAATCCAAATGTGTTATGTCACACCCCAACCGATGGCGGAAACATCGGGGCGCGAGAAGCGATAGATTATTCAAAGACATCATAGTACTAAAGTGATAATAAATTAAAATTAAATTTTATTTCCATTAATCAACATAACATTACAATGCTTCAAATAAACATACAATAATTTTGAGAAATACAAGTCTAAAAAAACATAACAAAATGATAGATTTGGTGTGTTTCTAAGTCCACCTAATTGTATTTCTTGATAAAGCTTCACGCATTTCCTGCAACATGTATAAAATATTGGTCAACATATGAATATGTTGGTGAGCATACAAGTTTGAATACATAGCATAATATTAAAAAAATGTCAATTCAACATGAGTAAAGTATACTAAAGTTTATACATTGCTAGCATGCAAAGCCAATAATCAAACCAAAGTGTCCACTAGCATAATCTTAGAATCAAAAGTGAGCAAGACCATAAAGATTGATAACTTAACATAGACTCATCATAATTGACGAGTGTGCTAGTCCTATAGCGCTATACATGTTAAGGGAGGTTTAGATTGCTTGCAAGATAATGTATTTTAGAATGTATTTACAAATAGTATAGCAAGTAAGCATGTTTGTATGAATCGAGTTTTAGAATGATTTTTATTGAATGAATAATTGAGTGTATTTGATAATTGATACATGTTGCAACCCAAATAGTGTTTAAACAAAAGGGGTGAAGTATGACTCACGGTTTGGCGATTTGAATCCACAAAGATAGATAAATGAGTTTAAAGTATTGAGTCACCAAAGTCACCCTAGAAGGTAAACAGGAGTGTGTAAGTTTAGGATTCAAAGTTTGAGATTTTAGCAATTGAAAAGTATACAAAAATTACAAATATGAGAGTACATAAAAGTATATACTACTTAAGCACTTTTTTAAACACCATGTATTGTGTGTGTTCTTTATGAGTATTAGTCACTCATTGGAAGTCCAAAATAAGGAATCATAAGATTTGTATAATGTCTACCTTAACACATAACATTCAACCATGGTTTGATTGATGTTACGGTTTGGTTTTGGCTAAGTAATATATAGATATAAATATAAGTCATGCATTAAAGGTAGGGTAATCCACAAACCTCAAGTGTTATATTCATAAAAGTCATGTATTAGAGGTGAGGATATCCACAAACCTCAAGATTGTCACCATTGCACAAAATCTTCACTTAAGGGTGATTCAGATGGTCATGAGTACATAAATGAAAGTATTAAAGTAAACTAACTAGTTTGACTAAGTGTTCAAGTGGGGTATGGTGATAGATTAGTTGTAGAACCAAGGTTCAACATCACCATTTCATACCATAACACAAGCCTTTCAACATAGGTTGGAGGCTCGATTTGGTTTCATCCACTTCTTGATTTGTAGATCACTTAGTGTTTTGTAAAGATGAAAAAATATGGTGTAAAAGTCTTAAAATTTCTGAAATATAACTTCAACACAAGCCTTCCAACAATGAAGTTGTTGGTGACTTGGTTTAGTATGTAAAAGGTTTAAAAACAAGACAAAAAAACTTGTATGAAAGAATCAAGTAGAATATTTCCAACTTGGACCTCAAAAATAGGGGTTTACCATACTTGTTCACCTTGGTGACTAAGTGGTTATATCCTAGAGGTTGTTCTGAAGTGGTAAAGAAAATGAAAGAAGAAAGTAATAAAAGAAATTAAAATAAGTAAATAAATAAATAAAACTCACAAGTTGTTTCTTGAAGATTTCTTGCAAAAGATGAAGTTGGTGGATGGAATGAGAAAGTAAGAGAGAGTTTAGAGTGATGAAAGTGATTAGGGAGGGATTTGAGTTAGTATTTGTAGATGAAAATAATGGTTGAGCATTAAAAAAGGTAGTTGAGGAGATGAGTAGAGGGAAAATTAAATAGTTTTAATTTTAACCCTCAACTTACTTTATATATTAATTTGCATCATAAATTCATGATTAAGCATGTTTTGGTATTTTAGCATATGAACCATAAAAAAAAACTTATAAATAATTTTCTGAAAAATAAGTCTCGAAGTTGCTCGGTTTTGCATTAAAATGCGTATTTGAAATTGTTTAATTGTTAAACAAGCATATAATCAACAAGAATAATATAAAAAAAATATTTTCACTATGATCCAGTCTTGACATTACAATGATTGAATAAAAAGGAGGATTACAATTAAAAAAAAGTAAATGAAAACTACAGAACGTTACATGTTACCCCATCTGTTCTTTTTTAGGGGTACAAAAGCATCCATGAGGTTTTGGTGGTGTTGAAAAGCTTTCCACAACCCATTCTTATTGCAACCATGTGGCAGATTTGAAACAAAGTAATTTACTTTGTTCTTGTATTCATCCTCCTCTTTGTATCTTCAATTCTATTCCTCATTGGTAATTTACTTTGTTATTGCAAACATGTTTATATCAATGAGCCAAATGTTTATATCACGTACAAAAGTATAAAACTAAATATTATTCCTCATTGGTGAATATGGTACAATCATTCGTTTTATATGAAGAGCTGTACAAAAAAATAATTATGTTTTAAACCATGTATCTATGAGACCGAGTATGTAATTCTGTTTACTCACTTTAAATTGAGTATCTGTTTCCTTCCTTCTTCTGCTAGGATTGTATAAATCCTGTATTTTACATATCCATACGATTGACCACTTGGGGTTTCCAAAATATATGTAAAAAGAAGTGCTTCTTAGCAAGGTTGGGGGGGGGGGGTACCAGCCTTGCCACGTGTCACACAAACATTGGACCACACCTCTATTTTTTCTTTTTTGATTTCTTCGTGTTACTTTTCGTATATATAAGCGTGTTTATGATCTTATACTGCACGTGTATTTTGGCTCAGTGGTTAGAGGCGTGTATTGTGTGTTTGAGGTCGTGGGTTTGAACCCCACGACAAACATCTTGTTGGGTTCAACAATAGAATAAACTGAAGCTTACCAAATGATAATTATAGCCGACTGAAGATCTCATTGTACAAGTTCAGAGACCAAGTTGATAACAACAAAAACAACAATATAAGACAATTCAACTTGACAAAGTCAATATCAAGACAAAAAGAAAAGTCAAAATTAGGTCATGTTGTAACAATAGTATAAATAGACCCACTAGTGCATTTTTGCAAGTGCGGCTCTTGTGTGTGTGTTTCTCATGGTGTGAATCACCACCCAAGGAGAATACCTCCTTTGGGTGGGTTTGATCTCCATCATCCATCTATGATTCTCATTTTAATTTGTTTATCAACATCAATGAAATCATAACATTATCATTATCCATCTCTTTGTTCTTTGATTCACACACATACACCCATCTTAATTTTGATTTCTAGGTCAAGAATATGATGAATCCTAAGATCCAAGCTCATTAAATCTGAAATATTGATTTAGTAAAATAGTATCAGAGCTGTTGGTTGCTGGATTCATCTAACTTTCAGATCTAGTTTCAACTTTATGATGTTAAAAATATGAAGAAAAGAAGAAAAATAAAGAACAAAGTCACTGTTCATCTAAAACCCATCTGTTCATCTCACAATGAAAAAGAAAAATCAGTAAATCTGTTCAAATTTGTTACGAGTTGAAGAGGATTAATCAGTACTGATCATCTATTTAATAGTCGATGCAATTGAACAAGATTGATGTCAAAAATAAAGAAATTAAAGTGTTCATCACTGTTATTCACCTCATCAGCGTATTTACATCAAATCGAGCAGCAAAATTAGTTATAATGATTAAACTAATGATCAATGATTGAAGATGATTTATCAACAGTTCAATTAGCTAAGTGATGCTTGATGATCTGAACAGTTTAGCTTTGAATCTGATCGAAATTCATTTTTCTTGTTGCCTTAATCCATCAGTATGTGATCTGCATGTTAATGTTGGTTAAGTCCTAATGAAATGCTGATGACAAATGACGATGTTTAGAATGAAATGTTGAAAAACAAATGCTGATGTTAAGAATAAAATGCTGAAAACAAATGCTGATGTTCAGAATGAAAAGCTGAAAACAAATGTTGATGCTAAGAATAAAATGCTGAAAAAACAAATACTGATGTTAAGAATGAATAGCTGATAACAATGCTGATGTGCAGCATGAAATGCTGAAAACAAATGCTGATGGTTAACATGAAATGCTGATGACAAATGCTGATGTTTAGCATGAAATGCTGATGACAAATGTTGATGTAATATATAAAATGATGTTGTCATATGATGCTGAAAGACAAAAATTATTGGTCAAATACAACTGAAATACATGAATTGTTGTTGTCAAACGCTATTGTAACACATGAAATTATGCTGTAAAATGATGTCGTAATACATGAAAAGTTGTTGTCAAATGCGGCTCTTATGCATGTATTACAAATACGACTGTGACATCCGGTAAATTTCGGTTACCAAACTCCGTTAGTTCCGTTAAGTCTTGCATACACGTGTCGTAAGCACACACTAGTTGTCGTTTAACGTTGGTGACCTAATAATAATTATTAATGTTAAATTAATGATAATCTAATTGACAATGTGATTATGGTATTATGTTTATGTGTTTACATGTTTTAAATGTTAATTTGGAAATTAATCGCGTAACGTGGAAACATGCCTATTTATTCGTATGTCTTGTGTTTTTATAAAGATAAAATATATAATGATTATCATTAGTTATTATCTTTATATTAATAAGTTAAAAACACTTTACAAAGAGTTTAAAGTCTAGTTTTTATAAAATACCAAAACACAAGGGTTTAAATGGTAATTATGTAAATTAACTTAAACAAAACAACCTAAACCCTAGCCCCCACCCTCATTCGACCGTGACATTCATCTCAACCCCCTCCCTTTGCGAAATCAGCCTAGAACAAGCAAGATAACTCGAAATTGGATCAATTTCAAGGCTTAGAACACGTTGGAATCATCAATTGCAAGTTAGTACACGTTTAAAGTTTAGATATTACAAGTTTTTGTGAGTTTTTCTTGGTGGCCGAACTCTAATTCGATTATGTATGTTCATGGGGTCGAAATTGATGTTAATTGATGATGTTAGTATGTTAGTTGGACTGAATACATGTCGTTTAACGTTGATTATGCATGAATGATATGTTTTTAATGGATTGATCATGAACTTTGATTCTAGGCAAACCCTAATTCAAAATTGATGAGATCATGTATGATTGATGATTGTTTGATGAATGTATGATGATTGGTAGGTTGTATGAATGCTAGGATACATTGATCTTGCAAGGAATTGGTGAATTGAAGTTGGTGTTCATAGGTTACAAATAATAGTAACTTTATTTCCATGACATGATGATCTAATGATGAATTGATGATGTTGATGTATTCATGATGATGACTAGGTGCTAGATTGTTGATATGAATGCTAGAAATCTTGTAATGGATGTTGTTGTTCATATCTTGCCAAAAGTGGAAACTTTTGTTCATGATGATTGATGGATTATGATGATTAGGTACTGTTGATCATGTCTAGATGTTGTTATGAGCTTGAATTGGTGTATTATTAATAAATTCATGAATACATTGGGTGTTTGATAGATTTTGGAATGTAGATTCCCAAAAGGGAAACTTTATTTGCACAAAGTTTGAAAGATGATAGTTTGAGCATGTTTGGGATATTAGGAGCATGTTAGTATGTTCATGGATGATTTCTAATGTGATAAAATATGTTAATTTAGTTGTCTGGAATGTTTGGATAATCATGGGTGATGTATGGATCTTGATGATCATGTATGATGTTGATGTTGGTTAGTAGTTAAGACATCATGTTTGGGACTGGAAATTGATTATTGTGGTGTATGTTGAATACAATGAACATGGTTAATGAATATGATTGTGATCATCATACACGCGTGCGAATCTGAGACCCCTACTTAGTAGGATTGGCAGGGTTTAGGATGTGAAGTCGTGAGTGGCTTCACATGGCATGGGTTGCGTGATTTGATCTTTATGTGATGTTAGTTAGTTATAACTAGTGGACATGTTAATGTTCTAGATTCGCATGACTTGTATGATACTTGGTTGTATGATGATCTAAGTGATACACCTGGATAATGTAGCATACATAGATCCCTTTGAATGTTAAACCATGTATGATATAGTGTATGATTGCTTAAATGGTTACAACACATAAAGTCACCAACGGGTCAAACGGGTCAACTGAGTCAAATGTATTTACTTTCTGAAACCTTGAGTCTTTGGTTGTAGTGCGCTTAGGGTTCACATGTTCTCTGTTGCACGTACTCATATACTTATATGATCTAGGTAACCTCTGAAGGTTGTGTGTTCACTCTGTCTGTCAAGTAAAACTCTAAGTATCTATTATGCATATCAGGTGAGTTCATGCCCCACTCTTTACTTAATCTCTTTTGGGGGAGATAGCATACTGGTAAACTACAAACGCTTTATATATATTCAAGTTGTGCATAATATTAATATAGTGCTGATATCCTGGAAAAGTCCTCACACTTTTGAATTGTTAATATTGAATAGCGGGGAAATTTGGGTAGTACTACTGGGTCTGACGAGCCCCACCTGTGTGACTCGAGGTCAACCGGGTGCATTTTGTCCTATTGAACATTGTCACGACCTGTTAAGTCGTGACAGGAGGCAACAACGTAACACAGTCAGCTTCAATTGCGAAATCACTATGAATTAATATTTATTGTTATGGACTAGCTATCTGTTACAATGCACTACTTTTATATCTCTACTATTACTGCTTATGTTTGAATATCAACTCTTGAACTCACCAACCTTGTGTTGACATTTTAGTATGCTATTCTCAGGTCATTAACTTGCTTGCCTTTAGGAGCACAACACGGATTCACCTTGCATTCTAAGATTTGGTCTTCAAGACATCTTTATTGTTTTTAATGGTTAATGTTTACTCATTTGGTTTGGCGCATGTTTTGCCATAGTATGCATTTATATTCTTTGGGTTGTTTTACAAAACGCTTCCGCACAGTTTTAAAGTTTTAACTTTGGTTGATTTTATTTTTATTGTGGCATATAGAGTCATTCTGAGTAACTATTGACTGTGATCCTGGTTTGTTCACACGCCTCGTGGTAAAACTCCGCACGTGGATTTTGAGGGTGTGACAGATTGGTATCAGAGCCATTGGTTATAGGGAACTAGGTTGCATACACACTAGACTATAACCGCACACAGTTAGTTAGTTACCTGTGCCTTATTTTCATCTACTGTATACTCATTGGCATACACGTCACACTATCTACAGCATGGCATCGTCATCGAGAGCTCCGGGTAAGCGACCTGCATCACCTGCACGATCTGAGTCCCCACCTCCCGCACCTGTACCCGACTGGCCCCGTCTAGCTTATCCTCGAGGGGAGATTGATTGGGATCAACCTTTTGCATTGATGAAGCGTGACCCCCCACGAGACTGGAGTTTCTACCCCAAGTTTATTAATCACATAATGTATAGGGAACGTGTACCTGACCCGAGACCCAGGACTAGGAGCAACGCTGATCAACCAATGCCTTCACTCCCGCGGACGGTGCAGTCCAATGAGCAACTGATTGTTGCACTAGTGGCAGCACTGGATACTGAGCAGCAACGAGTCAGGCGACTCACGAGTGATGTTTGTACACTGCAGCACGAGGTGTACAAACTACGACATCAAGTGGATGAACTCGAGGAGCACCACGGGAAGACCTAAACGGGTGTTACCACATGGAAGATGGGATTATAGCACTTAGAGGACGTGTGGCTGCTCGTGAACAGAGGGATGTAGTAGCTGATAACAGGATTGCTACCTTGGAAGCCCAGCTGGCAGCGCTTCAGATTGCTATAGCTCCTACTCCTCCTGCCTCCTACAGTAGACCTGGGATGAGGATCCCGAGGAGGAGGAACCGGTGGAGATGGAGGATGACAGTGATGGGTCAGATGTTGTCGATTGACTTTCTTTATATGACTTAGACTACGTAGTGTTTTTTTTAAACCTATGTGGGAAGGGTTGTTTCCCCACCCGAACGACAAACTTAAGTTTTGACATTGATGAATACATTGTGACTCATTTACAATTTATTTACTTTGGTTATCATTTTCGTTATGAATGTTGTGGTTGTGATGATTTATTACTTCTTTATTGTTTACTGTACTTCAATGAGATAAATGTGTTTGATGTTACTCATCATTGTATTTGTGAATGTAAAGTGAAAAATGGACGCCCGTGGAGGTGGACGTGGACGTGGACGTGGGCGTGGGCGCGGACGTGGACGTGGCGCCGGAGACCATGGCGTGGTGCCGTAAACTTGACCCCTGCTGAAATAGCTGCCCTGATTCAGGCAGCGGTGGCTGCTGCCCAGGCGGGACAGCCAGCAGGTAAACAATGATTGAAAGTTAAACCAAATATCCTAAGTAACCGTATAGGCTGTCTGATCAATATTTGTTGTGTTAAAGCAGGACCACCGGCGTGTACTTATAAGTCCTTTATGGACTGTAAGCCACACCTATACAACGGTACTGAAGGTGCTGTAGGACTGGTACGATGGTTTGAGAAGAAGGAGTCCGTTTTCTCCAAATGCAACTGCCCACCTGCTGATCAGGTGAAATATGCCACCGGGACCCTGGAAGGTGACGCTCTATCCTGGTGGAATGCGCAAGTCCAGATGCTAGGGCAAGCGATGGCAAATGGACTGCCATGGGTTGAATTCAAAGCAATGATGACTGAGGAGTACTGTCCTCGCAATGAAGTGCAGAAGCTAGAGATGGAGTTCTGGCAACTGAAGATGCAGGGCTCGGAAATCGAGGCCTACACCACTAGAACCCATGAACTAGCAACCCTATGCCCGGGAATGGTGAATGAAATGCATAAGAGGGTTGAGCATTACATACGGGGATTAGTACCCGAAATTCAAAGTATGGTGACTGCTTCCAACCCAACCACAATTCAGCAAGCCATCCAGTTAGCTCATAAGCTAACTGACCAAGCAGTGGAGCAAGGACGTCTACCCAAGCGGGGCGCTGTTGCGAGCGTGCCTGACAACAAGAGAAAGTGGGATAGTGCCAACAACACAAAATCATCATCATCTTCTAGCGGTCAACCCCAACCTCAACAGCAACAACAGCCAGTTCAGCAACAACGGAGGTTCGACAATAACCGTAACTTCAACCAAACGGCTGCAAATAATCAAGGACCCAACGGTTATGGTGGTAGACATCCGAAGTGCACTCGGTGTAATTATCATCATGTGGGAAGGTGTGATAACTTCAAGTGTCAACGCTATGGTAAGATTGGACACGCTGCAAAGGATTGTCGTGGTGAGCTGGTAAGGAGGCCACAACAACCTCAGGAAACTCCCAAAGGTTGTTTTGAATATGGGAAAGAAGGGCATTACAGGCAAAATTGCCCACAACTAAGGAGAAATGGTAACGGCAACAACGGCAATGGTCACAACAACAACAACAACAACAACGGTAATAATAACAACGGTGGCAATGGTAATGGTAATGGCGGCAACAAAGATGGAGCCAAAGGGAGAGCCTTCGTCATTGGATCAAGTGAGGCTCTAAATGATCCCACAACTGTTATCGGTAGGTTCTCTGTTAATGGTTGTTTTGCTACGGTACTATTCGATACTGGAGCCGATAGGAGTTTCGTGTCCTTAAAGTTCTGTAGTCTTTTAAGTGATATACCCTCCGCCTTAGAATCTAAATACACCGTATAATTGGCCGACGGTAAACAGATCCATGTAACGCATATCCTTAAAGATTGTAAGATAGAACTTGCTGGTCATACTTTCGCTATAGATCTTATGCCTGTTACGCTGGGGAGTTTTGATGTTGTGATAGGCATGGATTGGCTCTCTAGCAAGCAAGCGGAAGTCATATGTCATGAGAAGATCATACGAATTCTTGTTGGTGACAAAATCCTTACAGTCAGAGGTGATAAGAGTGGTGCTGTGATAGGCATCATCTCATACATGAAAGCCCAAAAGTTACTACGAAAGGGTCGTGTGGCTATTCTAGCACTCGTAACCGATAAGCAAGCGGAAGAAAGGAGAATGGAGGATATTCCCATAGTGCGCGACTTTCCAGAGGTGTTTCCAGAGGATCTTCCTGGATTACCACCTCACCGCCAAGTGGAATTCCAAATCGAGTTGACTCCCGGCGCAGCCCCGATTGCTAGGGCACCTTATCGATTAGCACCGAACGAACTACAAGAGTTGTCATCATAACTCTTGGAGCTTTTAGATAAAGGCTTTATTCGACCTAGTTCATCACCTTGGGGAGCCCCTGTCCTTTTTGTTAAGAAGAAGGATGGCACATTCCGGATATGTATCGATTATAGGGAGTTAAACAAAGTAACAGTCAAGAACTGATACCCTTTACCTTGTATCGACGACTTGTTTGACCAGCTCCAGGGATCAAGTTATTATTCGAAGATTGACTTGAGATCCGGTTATCATCAACTCAGAGTCCAAGAAGAAGACATTTCTAAAACTGCGTTTTGTACTCGTTACGGTCATTATGAGTTCTTGGTCATGCCTTTTGGGTTGACTAATGAACCTGCTGTGTTCATGGACCTCATGAACCGTGTGTGCAAAACCTATCTCGATCAGTTCATCATTGTGTTTATCGATGATATACTGATATATTCTAGGACCAAGGAGGATCATGAAGAGCACTTACGAATGATCTTAGAACTATTAAAAAAGGAACAGCTGTACGCCAAATTCTCTAAGTGTGACTTTTGGATACGAGAAGTGCAATTTTTAGGTCATATTGTTAATAAGAAAGGGATACATGTTGATCCTGCCAAAATTGAGGCGATAAAGAATTGGACTACACCCAAAACGCCGAGTGAGATAAGACAATTTCTGGGATTAGCAGGTTATTATCGACGATTCAAAGAGGGTATCTCTAGATCACACAACCTCTCACAGCCTTGACTCACAAAGGAACGACATACAAATGGGGTGAGAGCCAAGAATCGGCTTTTCAATTGTTAAAACAAAAACTCTGTACTGCCCCGATAATAGCACTGCCAGAGGGAACGGATGATTTCATGGTGTATTGTGATGCGTCTATTCAAGGATTGGGTTGTGTCTTGATGCAACGAGAAAAGGTGATAGCCTACGCCTCCAGACAATTTTTGGTTCATGAGAAGAACTATACCACCCATGACTTAGAATTGGGTGCAGTGGTTTTTGCCTTAAAGATTTGGAGACATTACTTGTACGGTACCAAGTGCACTATCTACACTGATCACAAGAGTCTTCAACATATCTTCGAGCAAAAGGAGTTGAATATGAGGCAACGACGTTGGGTGGAACTACTAAACGATTATGATTGTGCTATTAAGTACCATCCAGGAAAGGCGAACGTAGTTGCTGATGCTTTAAGCTGAAAGGAATCAGCTAAACCCAGACGGGTGCGAGCTTTACAGCTTACTATCAGTACTCAACTGCCCGACCAAGTTAAGGAGGCACATATAGAAGCCTTAAAAGCGGAAAATGTTGGTTCTGAGTCGTTGAGGGGAATGGATAAACAACTGGCGGTGAAGGAGGATGGAATTCGGTATTTCATGGATAGACTTTGGGTGCCTGCCTATGGAAATCTGAGATATTTAGTTATGAGTGAGGCACACAAATCTAAGTATTCTATACATCCTGGATCCGACAAGATGTATCATGACCTAAAGGCGCACTACTAGTGGCCTAACATGAAAGCGGATGTAGCTACGTATGTGAGCAAGTGTTTGACCTGCTCGAAAGTAAAGGTGGAATACCAAAAACCATCTGGACTGTTGCAACAACCCGAGATACCAATGTGGAAATGGGAACAAATCTCCATGGATTTTATTACCAAGTTACCCCGGACTAATACTGGTTGTGACACGATATGGGTTATTGTGGATCGATTGACAAAGTCTGCTTATTTTCTTGCAATTAAGGAAACTGGCAAGATGGAGAAATTAACCCGACTGTACCTTAAGGAGATCGTTTCGAGACACGGTGTACCGATCTCAATTATTTCTAACCGCGACGCTCGTTTCACGTCACACTTCTGGCAGTCATTGCAGAAATCTTTGGGTACACGATTAGATATGAGTACTGCTTATCATCCACAAACGGATGGCCAGAGTGAGCGTACCATACAGACGTTGGAGGATATGCTACGTGCTTGTGTGATTGACTTCGGGAATAACTGGGACATTCACCTGCCATTGGTGGAGTTTTCTTATAACAACAGTTATCATACTAGCATATAGGCAGCACCTTTCGAAGCGTTGTATGGGAGAAAATGTAGATCACCAGTTTGTTGGGCGGAAATTGGTGATAGCCAGCTAACAGGTCGCGAGATAATTCATGAGACAACCGAGAAGATTGTATAGATACGAAACCGTATGGCTGCAGCGCGAGACATACAAAAGAGTTATGCTGATAAGAGACGGAAACCTTTAGAGTTTCAGGTTGGTGGCAAGGTTTTGTTGAAAGTCTCACCATGAAAAGGCGTAGTTCGGTTTGGCAAGCAAGGAAAGCTAAATCCGAGGTATGTTGGACCATTTGAAATAGTGGAAAGAATAGGTCCAGTGGCCTATCGACTAGCCCTACCTGATTCGCAAAGTGGAATCCATGATGTATTTCACGTATCAAACCTAAAGAAGTGCATAACTGATGAAACAATGGTCGTACCACTAGAAGAAGTTCAAGTGGATGAACAATTGCGTTTTATTGAAGAACCAGTCGAGGTGATGGACCGTGAGGTGAAAACACTTAAGCAAAGCAAGATACCTATTGTCAAAATTCGTTGGAATTCGCGACGTGGACCGGAATTCACATGGGAACGAGAAGATCAAATGAAGCTTAAGTATCCTCAACTATTCGAAAAGACGATGCCAGCAGACGAAGGTATTGATTTAAATTTCGGGATGAAATTTCTTTCAACATGGGGATGATGTGACAACTAATCCAAAACTCACTTGATTTCGATTTTCTGTGTGCCAATACAGTAGACCAGTGAGGGAACACTCTCACCATGTAACACAATTTTCGGGACGAAAATTCTTTCAACATGGGGATAATGTGACATACGGTAAATTTCCGTTACCAAACTCCGTTAGTTCCGTTAAGTCTTGCATACATGTGTCGTAAGCACACACTAGTTGTCGTTTAACATTGGTGACCTAATAATAATTATTAATGTTAAATTAATGATAATCTAATTGACAATGTGATTATGGTATTATGTTTATGTGTTTACATGTTTTAAATGTTAATTAGGAAATTAATCGCGTAACGTGGAAACGTGCCTATTTATTCGTATGTCTTGTGTTTTTATAAAGATAAAATATATAATGATTATCATTAGTTATTATCTTTATATTAATAAGTTAAAAACACTTTACAAAGAGTTTAAAGTCTAGTTTTTATAAAATACCAAAACACAAGGGTTTAAATGGTAATTATGTAAATTAACTTAAACAAAACACCCTAAACCCTAGCCCCCACCCTCATTCGGTCGTGACATCCATCTCAACCCCCTCCCTTTGCGAAATCAGCCTAGAACAAGCAAGATAACTCGAAATTGGATCGATTTCAAGGCTTAGAACACGTTGGAATCATCAATTGCAAGTTAGTACACGTTTAAAGGTTAGATTTTACAAGTTTTTGTGAGTTTTTCTTGGTGGCCGAACTCTAATTCGATTATGTATGTTCATGGGGTCGAAATTGATGTTATTTGATAATGTTAGTATGTTAGTTGGATTGAATACATGTCATTTAACGTTGATTATGCATGAATGATATTTTTATAATGGATTGATCATGAACTTTGATTCTAGGCAAACCCTAATTCGAAATTGATGAGATCATGTATGATTGATGATTGTTTGATGAATGTATGATGATTGGTAGGTTGGATGAATGCTAGGATACATTGATCTTACAAGGAATTGGTGAATTGAAGTTGGTGTTCATAGGTTACTAATAATAGTAACTTTATTTCCATGACATGATGATCTAATGATGAATTGATGTTGTTGATGTATTCATGATGATGACTAGGTGCTAGATTGTTGATATGAATGCTAGAAATCTTGTAATGGATGTTGTTGTTCATATCTTGCCAAAAGTGGAAACTTTTGTTCATGATGATTGATGGATTATGATGATTAGGTACTGTTGATCATGTCTAGATGTTGTTATGAGCTTGAATTGGTGTATTATTAATGAATTCATGAATACATTGGGTGTTTGATAGATTTTGGAATGTACTTTCCCAAAAGGGAAACTTTATTTGCACAAAGTTTGAAAGATGATAGTTTGAGCATGTTTGGGATATTAGGAGCATGTTAGTATGTTCATGGATGATTTCTAATGTGATAGAACATGTTAATTTAGTTGTATGGAATGTTTGGATAATCATGGGTGATGTATGGGTCTTGATGATCATGTATGATGTTGATGTTGGTTAGTAGTTAAGACATCATGTTTGGGACTGGAAATTGATTATTGTGGTGTATGTTGAATACAATGAACATGGTTAATGAATATGATTGTGATCATCATACACGCGTGCGAATCTAAGGCCCCTACTTAGTAGGATTGGCAGGGTTTAGGATGTGAAGTCGTGAGTGGCTTCACATGGCATGTGGTGCGTGATTTGATCTTTATATGACATGTTAGTTATGTTATAACTAGTGGACATGTTAATGTTCTAGATTCGCATGACTTGTATGATACTTGGTTGTATGATGATCTAAGTGATACACCTGGATAATGTAGCATACATATGATCCATTTTAATGTTAACCATGTATGATATATGTGTATGATTGCTTAAATGGTTTACAACACATAAAGTCACCAACGGGTCAAACGGGTCAACTGAGTCAAACGTATTTATTTTCTGAAACCTTGAGTCTTTGGTTGTAGTGTGCTTAGGGTTTCACATGTTCTCTGTTTGCACGTACTCATATACTTATATGATCTAGGTAACCTCTGAAGGTTGTCTGTCCACTCTGTCTGTCAAGTAAAACTCTAAGTATCTATTACGCATATCAGGTGAGTTCATGCCTGTCACACCCCAACCTTGACGGCGGAAACGTCGAGGAGTGAGAGTTAAGATCGTTCACAGCCACATAACGCTATTAATAATCCAAATATAATTTAAACATAAGTTTCAATTGTAACATCACAAACATAAGTCTCAAAGAAAATAAAAGCATAACATAGAATGTAACAAATCATTCTTATTTTATTTATTTATCTAGGTCCATTCCTAGATGTGCAAGCTTCAAAGTGTAGATATCAAACTTGGGCGTTTCCTGAAACATGTTAAAAATAAAAGGTCAACAATAATGTTGGTGAGCATTCCATAGTTTTTAATACATAGATTATATAAAAGATGGCAATTCAAGTCATAAGTTAGTGAATAAAGTGATTAGGGATGTTATGAACAATGCAACAATCAAACCTCGACAAAGTTTTACAAGTCTCAAACGTTTAAAAGTATATACGATCAGCTAAGTGTACTTGGATCAACCAAAGCAGGCTTGTCTTGCCCATAGATCTATGACTTCGCTGGGCTAGCAATAGTTAATGATTGTACATATAACGCCATAACATGGTAACCACAAAAGTTCAACTAACCACAACTTTGCATGATGAATTGCCATAAAGATTACAAGTCTCAAATAAGTTTACAAGTGCAATGATAATAAGTTAACATGTTTCACCCCAAAGTGTGAAAATAAGCAAAAAGGGGTATGGAAATACTCACATGATCGAAAATATATAATTGACGATTAATAAGAAATATAATAAGCAACGTTCCAACGTAGTTCTTCACAAGGTACCTAAGTATATATATATTTACAAGATTTAAGTTTTATTGTAATGAATCAACGAGGACTAGGGTTTCAACTTGGTATTTGGGGGGCTTTAATATTTAGATTACGTTAGTTAGAGATCATATATACATTTTAGTTCAAGAGAAATATCATGTATGAAATTTTAAAGCAATTAAATCTTTTATAACAAATTGTGAAGTTTAATCATGAAATATATAAATTCTATAATTATCATGTTTAATCTATAATTATAAAATGTGTAGTGTCCAAATAATAGTTAAATGATTTAAAATATTATATAAGGTCTATTTTTATAAAAATAAACTAAGCATAATATTTGTTAATATTATTTTATAAACATATTAATAAGTTATTTAAGGTGATAAATTTGTAGAAAATAATGGGATACTTTTAAAAATAAACCAAGTTTACAAATCTATCTTTTATAAATTTCAGAAAATTTTCTATATTTTTTTGAAGGCTGAAAAGGCCTAAAAAAATATGTTGAGGGTACCCGGGTTCGAACCCGGGACCTCAAGGATGGGGGTGCATAGTCTTAACCAGTAGGCGAGGGCGCCTAAGCCTGTTAGGACTCAGTTTACATACTTTACAAACACAAACTAAATGTACCCCCAAATCGCAGAAACCCTAGATTCATCTTTAATCAAATTGAACACCAATTTGATTCTGATAATGCAGATAATCATGGGGCTTTTGTTTCCCTCATGAAACCGAGTTTGTAGGTGTATTTAATTTACCCGGTTGAAGGTGATTCGAAGGTATTCAACACGAAGAACAGGTCGCGAATTCTTGTGCCCAACCGATGATCAAACGTTTACGATAATCTAATTCGTTGCACAGGTAGCTTCAGATGATCACTGAGATGAAAAGCCCTCTGTTTAATTCGAGTCTTGAAGCCCTGATGATAGTGCTCGGGTAGATGCAGGTCGCGATGCAAGAGGTCGACGGGATTGGGTGATTTTGTTTGTTTCAAGTGCAATTGAGCGTTGTATTCGATTAATGATTGATAGAGAGTCGTTTAGGTTAGTTTAATTGGTCTATTATGGTGTGTAAATGCTCGAACGACTATATGCTTTAATGTATTTCGGTTATACAATCGATTAGGCTAGAAACGGATGTTTTAATGTGATTAATTGATGTTTACAGGTTCGAATCACATTCTTGATGGGTTTGTGAACGGTTTCGGATCAAAACTTGATGGATTTCGGCTAGTTTGAGCGTCGCCGGAGCTCGCCGGAGCTCGCCGGAGTTCGGCCGGAATAGTGGCCGGATTTGCGTGGGAGGAGGAAAAGGGGAAATGGGTTTTGGTTAATTACACAAATGGTCCCTGTTGTTTACATCTTGTTATTTAATGTTAAGAGGTTTCTTTTGAAGTTTTAAAATTTGCATTTCAACCCCCTGGACTTTTAAATCCAAGTTTTAATTTTAATAACTCTTACAAATTGTTAATAACAATATCATTGTTATTATTTTTAGTTATTATTATTATTAATGATAAATATTAATATTATTATTATTACTATTATTATTATGATCAATATTTATTTATTAAATAACAATTAACATTAATAACTTTCCAACTAATGGATTAAAGATAATAAGAAAATAAGTGCAAATGGCCCACAAATATCCCATATAGCAACAATGGCCCTTACAAGATTAAGTAAAATTAACACTTAGTTAACGAAAATTCAGGATGTTACAATGCCTCACTCTTTACTTAATCTCTTTTGGGGGAGCATACCGGTAATACTAAACTCGTTTTATATATATTCAAGTTGTGCATAATATTAATATAGTGCTGATATCCTGGAAAAGTCCTCACACTTTCGAATTGTTAATATTGAATAGCGGGAAAATTTGGGTAGTACTACTGGGTCTGACGAGCCCCACCTGTGTGACTCGAGGTCAACTGGGTGCATTTTGTCCTATTGAACATTGTCACGACCTGTTAAGTCGTGACAGGAGGCAACAACGTAACACAGTCAGCTTCAATTGCGAAATCACTATGAGTTAATATTTATTGATAATGGATTAGCTATCTGTTACAATGCATTATTTTTATATCTCTACTATTAAACTGCTTATGTTTGAATATCAACTCTTGAACTCACCAACCTTTGTGTTAACATTTTAGTATGCTATTCTCAGGTCATTAACTTTCTTGCCTTTAGGAGCACCACACGGATTCACCTTGCATTCTAAGATTGTCTTCAAGACATCTTTATTGTTTTTAATGGTTAATGTTTACTCATTTGGTTTGGCGCATGTTTTGCCATAGTATGCATTTATATTCTTTGGGTTGTTTTACAAAACGCTTCCACACAGTTTTAAAGTTTTAACTTTGGTTGATTTTATTTTAATTGTGGCATATAGAGTCGTTCTGAGTAATTATTGACTGTGATCGTGGTTTGTTCACACGCCTCGCGGTAAAACTCCGCACGTGGATTTTGAGGGTGTGACAACGACTGTTAACAAAACAAATACGGCTAGCAAGAATCTAATGCGGATGTCATCCTTGCAATACATAAGAAATGCGGTTGAGATATGTTGTCATGATGAAATACGGACGTGATTCATTATGAAAGCATGTGCTCAAGACAAGACACAAACAAGATGATTTGATCATGAATGAAATCAAATGCAGATGCTCATGATCTAATGCAAATGTGCATGAGGAAATACAAATGCACATGCATGTTCCAACGTTCAAATACGAATGAGAAACTGTCCAAATACATATAATCTCAATCAAATGCGAATGAATCACGAAAATAATGCAGATTTGTTATGCAACAGTCATGCATGAAATGTGAATGACAAAAACATCTGTGTTACATCCAATGCAGATGTAGAGATGACAATAACAAGAAAAAGAATTTGATCAAGATCAAATGATGATGAACAGATGACAACAAAGAGAAAAAGACAATATCATAAATGCGGGCGAATGCAACCAATAGGCATGTCCATTTTATGCATTCAACACAAAGAAAAACAACAATAGAAATCAACTTTGGTCATAAAACCGCTACACTATCAAGGGATTTGTACAACTATCAGAAATTCTCTCTGAAGTTCATGATACTACAATCAAAATGATTTCTTGCACCAGTGTCTAACTACTGAGCGAAACAGATAGACGGATTTTAATCAAAGGGACCAATGGTTATCTAAAGAATGTCAGATTATGAAGTCAGTAATCCGCAAGTGATGCAATTTATTAAAGTTCAAAGCCTCATCATATGCCTAATACATTCTAATCCTTGGAGTTGTGATATGAACTGTAATCCGAAAGTGATACAACCCATATCCAATACCAAGAAGTATTCTTAAGAGATTCTAACCTTTGTCAGAAATATATTAGGAGAAGCTTAATCTGAGGGGAAGAACATCAGTGAATTGTGTTAGAACATCAGTTGATCTAGAAGACAATAAGAAAAGAAGATCTTCAAGTTCAAAGTTTGGCAAGCATCAATTTATGGGAGTATCGTTGGGTTCAACAATAGAATAAACTGAAGTTTACCAAATAATAATCACAGCCGACTGAAGATCTCATTGTACAAGTTCAGAGACCAAGTTGATAACAACAAAAACAACAATACAAGACAATTCAACATGACAAAGTCAAAATCAAGAAAAAAGAAAAGTCAAAATTAGGTATGCTGTAACAATAGTATAAATAGACCCACTAGTGTATTTTTTCAAGTGTGGCTCTTGTGTGTGTGTTTCTCATGGTGTGAATCACCACCCAAGGAGAATTCCTCCTTTGGGTGGGTTTGATCTCCATCATCCATCTATGATTCTCATTGTAATTTGTTTATCAACATCAATGAAATCATAACATTATCATTATCCATCTCTTTGTTCTTTGATTCACACACATACACCCATCTTAATTTTGATTTCTAGGTCAAGAATGTGATGAATCCTAAGATCCAAGCTCATTGAATCTGAAATATTGATTTAGCACATCTTTTTTAATTCATGTTTATTTACCTTTTAAAAACTTTGTAATATATTATTTTCACCTCCTCAAGTTTCTAAAGTTTTGATTTACTCCTATACAAACTTAGCTAAAAAAATTATTTCAAATGTTTGTATTTTTGTGTGCACGTTGTTATAATTTCGAGTCCGTCTAGGTTACAACCTTACTTACAAGAACTTATTTTCATACTTTTAGTTGTCTGTCAAATATAAAACGGCTATGCGCCTATTTTTATATATGCTTTACTTTCAATTTTTCACTTTCACCCCCTAAAACCTTTAAAAATACTATGTGAAATGTCACTTAAAGAAAATTTCTTACATTCATATTTTTGTATACGTGTAGGTATAAATTCAAGTTAATCTACGTTTGGATGTAATCGAAAATGAGTCGGGTATTTATGTAAATTTAGTTTGGAAACAAGCTAGGTCGATTGTAATCTATATTTTATCACGACGCGTACGATACCGTCACAATGCGCGGCGGGTACGAATAGTAGTTATTACTCATTCGTGAATATATAGTACAGTTATTCTTTTTATATGAAGAGCTGTACGAAAAAATAATTATGTTTTAAACTAAAAAGGTAAAATGTAATTTGTTGATTATACCACGTAAATATATTCCTTGATTAAAGTAGTTAACTGAAGTTGTAAAAATAAAACTCATTTGACAAATAAAACTCACAATGTTCAAAACCTTAGTAAAATCAATAGCCTGGTTTACCTTTTCTTTTATTTTGCTCAATTTTCAAGATGGTGACTACATTAATTTTGTTTAAACTTCCAAGTTGTTATATGATAGCTTTTTTTGAACGGCAGTTTAGTGGTTAGTTGTTAGTATCACCAAATTAGTAATATTCGCCCATACCAAAGTTTGAACATTTTTAATATCATTAGTATTTAATGTTATTATTATATGGTTGATTTGCTTAGATAGTGACACATGACAAACGTGTGTGAGAAGACGACATGAGGTAAAGTTTATTTTGTTTTATTAGAGAAAATTATGTTAGTTTGAAATACTCTTTCAAACATTTGAATAGCTATCACCAATGTTGGTGTGTGTCAAGTTAAGTATGTGACCCAGTAATTATAGAAATTGTTAATGAATGGGATGTGACGAATGAAATTTACTATGCACGCGACTAATTTAGTTAATTAAAATTAAGTCTAGTATGTAATTGGTTCATGAAAACGTGATTGAGACATGTACGGATATTGACTTGAATTTGTTGGTTGTTACACCCAAGTATTGCTACGTGATATACACATTTAAAAAAACAATAGAAAAAAACACAATTAAAGAGGTATTAACATATTGTTGTTCACATTATATTTGACTAACATACTATTCAACTTCAATATCATATTTGAATGCAGAAACAATCGTTAGTTTACAATATGGCGATGAATATATGCAACAAAGACTTACTGGTTTACTCTTCAATATCATACACATAGTCACACATACTATTCAATACTACGCAAAAGCATTAGGTGTATATATGATTGATTGTGCTTAACAAATAAAATAACACCGTGAAAAGATTATCTTACTATATAATAGTATATGATGAAAATGAATGAAGATGATCAATGAACCAAAGATGATATGAATCATAACCTGAAAGTATAACGAAGAGTCAGCGGAGGCCTTTAGATTGAGTGCATATATATTTTTAGAATTATAAACCTCGTTAACAATGCTAAGATTATGGATAATGTGTGACCTTTTGAATAAAATTGAAACAAATATTTTACATCTTCACACGACATGAGAAAATAAAAATAATCAAATTGAAACTTTGAATCAAGGCCTATGGTGGAAAAATGGAAAACTAGAAATAATACATGGCCTTTTGTGTTACTCTGTTTAGATAGGTTCAGTTATTATGGGTCGGTTCGGTGTTTTCGGTGGCAAACCTATGCAAAACCAAAAAGTTCAATTTCTAGAAAATCATGAAACGAAACCGTCGGTTTTCTTTTGTGTTCGGTTATATTTGTTTTTTGGTTCCGGGTTAATTTTTTAGGTTTCATGCAAACCTCTTATTAATACAAGTATACAACCCGACTTGAATATAATTTTATAATATTATTATTATAATTTATATTAAAGTATTTCTATATTATTTGCAAGAAGTCAAGAAGAGAAGAGAAACCGTGGGCTTGAGGGTCGAGTAAGCTCACCCACCGCTTGCATTGCATTGCATTGCATTTCATCAACGCGGGAAATCTATACCCTTGTCTTCTACACTAACACCACCTCTTCAGATTTGATACTTGATTTAAAGATCCCAAATCAAGAACCAACACACTCGTAATCGCTCAATTTGTGAGTAGAAACCCGTGAATTTCTACAGTTTACGTGCATTTCAAGTTCAGTTCGATCGGAATCCAGAAACCCTCTTGTCAAATCGAATGAAATTGTTCGGTTCAAGAGTAGAAACTTGTGAAACTGGAGAGTTTACGTGCATTTGAAGTTCAATTCGATCGGAATCCGAAAACCCTTGTGTCAAATCGAAAAAAATTTGTTCGATTTACGAGTAGAAACCCCTGAAATCTGAGAGTTTACGTGCATTTGAAGTTCAATTCGATCGGAGTCCCAAAACCCTCGTGTCAAATCGAAAAAAATCGTACGATTCACGAGTAGAAACCCGTGAAATCTTAGAGTATACGTGCATTTGAAGTTCAATTCGATCGGAGTCCCAAAACCCTTGTGTCAAATCGAAAATTTACAAGTAGAAACCCGTGAAATCCGAGAGTTTACTTGCATTTGAAGTTCAATTCCATTGGAATCTCAAAACCCTTGTGTTAAATCGAACAAAAAATTGTTTTGAAAGTTAGGGTTTAGGTTTGGTGCAAATGGGTGACGCAATGGCTGTCGATGTTCCCAAGAAACCGACGAAGAGGAAGAGAGTTGAGTTGGTGATGAGTTTGGAACAACGAGAGGCGCGCATTGGGGCTTTACGTGAAGAGCTTGATGGCTTGATCAAGTATTACAACGAGGGTTTTAGTGGAATTCAGTTGGGGAATGTGGATCCAGTTAAGGGAAGCAATTCGAGTAATTCGATGATTGCGTGTTTGCTTGAAGAGAGTAGTCTTCCGTTGTCGAAATTGGTGGAGTCGATTTTTGATTCGGTTAAAGAGAAAGATGGATCTTTGACACTTGCTTCTGTGAAGAACTCTGTGATTCTTATTGGTCAGAGGTCTTTGTATGGGGTGCAAAATCCGAATGCTGATGTGTTGGAAGATGACTCTCCTTCTTGCCTTTGGTGCTGGGAGGTATAAGATAGAACTATTTTTGTTTATAGTAACTGGCGGTTACTGTTTTAGTCATGTGTATATGCATTGATTTGAATGATTTTGAGCATCTTTTATGGCTATTTGATACTAAGTTTTCATTGTTATCTAATGAAGTTTTTTGGGTGGTTCAATGCTACTGAATTTGAGTACCATTTTAAGGGGTAGGTTGGTTATATGGTGGACTTATAAAGGGGTGTTTAAGATTGCTTTATAAAACTGCTTGATGGGCGTTTTGATGCGTCAGAAACCTCGTTTGAGGGTGTTTGGGTTACTTATCTGATTATTTGTGAGTGAAAAGAAATAATGTGTTTAAAGTAAGCTGTTTGAAGTTACTCATTCCAAACTTCTGATTTCAAGAAACAATAAGAAGATGACATTTTTAATAAGAAATACCAAACACTCCATGAATTATGCAGGACGTGGCATTTACTAGTGATTATAAAATCTATTAAAATTACGTATGACCTGGCATTTACGAGTGATCTATTTTGGTGGGCTAAAATCTTTTAATTTATGTTCTCATACTATAATTATTTTAAACGTCTCTTATAGACCACACCTTGTCCCGTCCCAAGTTGCTCGAATAATGTCGTTGTCATCACCGTATGTTTATTTATTTTTTTATACATGATATGTTGGTTTTTACCATTTAAGTTTTGTTAGACATTCACAATTTCTCTCATACATTGGCTGCTGATATCTATCATAGCCAGTTACAATATGTTTGTGGCATGTGATTTACGTTTATTAGGTTCTTCATCTTTCATGTTTTCATTTTTATTTCTCTTTCAGTCATTTGACGTCATGTACATTTTCACATCATATATATTTATTTGGTCTAATTTTGTTGACCACCTTTGACTTCGCAGACAAGAGATTTAAAATTGCTTCCAAAGTCTTTTCGTGGTGTACTTAAAATTCGGCGCACTTGTCGCAAAAAGATACATGAGAGGATAACTGCTGTTTCTGGTTAGTGCTCAGTCGTTTTCTATTTATATGGTTAATTAATTGTCAAAATTTTACCCAATATACTGATCATGATATGAATATGAAACTGGCAATTTTGTGCAATTAACACGTTTCCAAACTGTTCCTTATTATCATGTTGATTAAAACATTAGTGCTTTTTGTTGCTTATTTTGTTCTTCTATATGCCTGTGGAGATGACTAGATAACAGTAAAATGAGCAATTTGGAATCATTTTAACAGGTCAATTGGTGCATGTTTGATCTCAAACGGTTCAAATAAAAGCATTCTAGCTAAAATGAGATGGGGTCGAATGGGTTAAAAAAGTAGTTTTCCCAAATTGTATTAAACGAATTTTGTTAAAAAATGGATTATTAGGATGGTAGTATAAGTTTTGGTGATCATTCTTGTTTAACACATCAATTATTTATAATAGTAAAAACCGGAAAAAAATGTCTGCAGTACAGCCTGTTTGAACTGTACTAAAAGTTACCTGTTTTGACCTATTACTCGACTGCTAACATATTGCACATTGGATACTGAACCTTTGGATTGATAGGCTTAAATATGGGAAATATCTAATAATATCTGTTTTAGACGGTGTTTGATGTGCATTTTGTTAAATGGCGTTACTTGATTTATTTCAGCTGTTGTAACTGAACTAATGAAGCCAGAGAGCACTTCAGATGGTGGAAATAAGGTAACTAAAGCATCTGAAAGGCTTAGTAAAGTGTTGAGTGAATCAGAAATACGTTTGCTAGTTGAAAGAATGAAACAGAAAAATGGTGGTGATGTGTAAGTATTTATTGTATTTTTGTTGATTATTTATTTAGTATTGTTTTTATTGGTCCATAATTCTAACTTTTATATATGATTGAAGTGCTGAGCAAGAGGTGAAGCGTGAAGAAAAACAAGCTGTGAAACAATTGGAGAAAAACAAACGTGAAATTGAGAAAGAGAAAGTGCGAATGGAGCGGGAACTTTTAAAGGAAAAGTTGCACAATGTAAGTTCTTACTTATTTATAAAGAAATCTTTGGATATATGATATTAAATGATCAAAATCAATAGTTAGTTGTGATAACATGAGTTATAGGAGATAGGTTTTGGATGTGCCTTTGCCTTTTTTTAGTTGTAATAGTAAGATATTTAGATGTTTGACCGTGTGGCAAGTTTTGATTATTTACGTGGTTAATAGATAAAAGCAAATTAGATTTTAATGATCCATACTATGACCTATTGGCCGTAATAATCCTAACTTCCACTTTTATTGTCAAGAGCAATCCTAGTAGCATAATCATTTATTGATTTACGTTTAATTTCCACTTGATTTTGCTCACGGTGATGATTGTAAAAGACAGGGAAACGTACAATGAAATGAAGTGCAGATCATGTGAAAATAGAGTAAAATTCAAGTGTAAATCAATGATAATTGTGCTACTAATATTGTCCTTGGCAATAAAAATATAAGTTAAAACATGTTTCTTTTGTGGAAAAAGGGAGGAAGATCGTGTGAAATGGAAGTAGGAGTCTCTTGATTTAGGTTAAAATAAGGAGTAAACAAGTAATTTTATTCTTTAATCAGTTTTGGTTTTTATGATTTAAAGAACTAATAGATAAAATTTTTGTAAATGACATAATTTTTTTTTTGAAATAAATGAGAAACATCTTGTGATAAGAAAGTAAAACTCTTCATATGAAATTAGGAGTAACTTCGAGTAAGTTATTTTATTCTCTTAGATACTTTGATTTGTTGCAATTGGTATGAAATTGTTTATCCAAACATTAAAATTGGTGACTTTAAGGTGGCAACTTGCTATTATCAGATAATAACTAATCGTTTTCACAATGCAAAACCGTACATCTCCTGGGTATTCACAAGAGGTATAGTGTGTTTACTCCACTAGAGGTTCTAGACCACGTAATCTTTTCATTTTGTTGATACTGTTTATGCAGTATGATCTTCAGACGATGGTTATGTGTGTGTTTGGATGAGTGTTCTTTTAAGTGATCATTGTGACCTGTAAAATCATAATCAGATAATTAATCTTTAAATATAGCGTTAGTTAGATAATTTAGCATATTTTCATTAATCTTATTTATATGTTCATCCCTGAACATCGAAATATAATTAACTTAACTAGTAATAATCAAAAAATTAAAGTTGTATTCAGTTTACTTAAACATTTGTTAGCTTATTATTTGACCGCAAATCACAATAATCAGTTGAAACACACATCCGAACACACCTGCATGTCTAAATAAGGGAAAAACTTTATTTCTTAATTTCGTTTTCTAGAGATAGCATAAAATTCTATACTGGTAAAGTGCTGATCTTTTTTTGCAGTTCAGTATTATATTTGTTATTTAGCTGCTTGTTATTGCATTCTCAAATCATGATAATCAGTATACACATCCAACCACCCTATTAATGTCAAAATAGATTAACAACTTCATATATCTATTTATTTTCTAGAGAGCATGAAATTTCTCAAGGAAAATCTTGCACTTTATCATTTGAATTTCTTCTGATCTAAGAAATTTAATTGCAGGAAAAAGAGCAGAAGCGTTTGCAAGAGGAAGCAGAAAAAGAGGAAAAACGCCGTGAAAATGAAATGAAAAAACAGTTAAAGAAGCAACAAGAAGAAGCAGAGAAAGAACAACGGCGCCGTGAAAAAGAAGAAATAGAACAAAAAAAGCAACTTGCTCTACAGAAACAAGCTTCAATCTTGGAGCGATTCCTAAAAAAAAGTAAAAGTAATTCACCTCAGGTTGACCAGTCAACTATGAAAAATTCTGCTACTTACATTTCACCTAAGCAAAAAGTACATGTGCCTGATTCAGTTATTCAGACAATGGATGATGCTCTTTCATTAAATGAGAAGTTTGATGCAAATGATTTATGGAAGTAGGTTCTTTTTCTCTTTTCTCCTTTCATACTCTTAGGTGCCATTTTGACTAATTTACAAGTCAATTTAGGTTTTGTTTTATTTCACATTGGTTGATAAAAAATTAGCTAAAAAGGAAAGATTAAATGGGTGAAGATGGTTTACATCATCCAAAACAGATTATAATGAACCGACCTCTTAAATCATATTATCGGAAATTAGATCATTTATGTGATTTTATAGTTTGAGTTGATATTAACAAAAACAAATATACTTTCTCACTTTGCAAAAAAAGGCCCTTTAACTTGAATCTAAATATTAAAGTATTTGTACTTGTGGAATGTGTGTAGACCTGGTCGATGATGGTTACTTGCACAACCGGCACATACTTGGACCTCATGTAGGCATTTTTTTGCTGACATTGATGCCATGTAGGCTCTTTTGTTGACCCTAACAAAATAACATTTTTTAGAACCCATACATCAGAAAAGCTTCCATGTCAGGAAAAGAGTTTACATGGCATCCAAGACAGCAAAAAGCTGTTATGTGGCTACTGTATGTGCTAACTATGCGACTAATTGGCATATGAGGGTCATTTTCTTTTCCATTTTGAGAAAGAATCTTGGTTTTTTATGGTATTAAGTATTAACTTTATAGTTTTTACAATTCTAGTTGGGGGGATTTTTTTTAAATAAAGATGAGCAAAAAGGTGTTTGCAGGTCATATGACCCAACCTTGCCTGTTTCAACTTGTACAAAGTACTTATGATCCAAGTAGTCCATTTTCTACCTCTTCCCTTTTACTTATTGTTGTCATTGTAATTGATTTTGATATGATTGTTTTTTGAATATTTAGAGTACACTTGGATTCTTGGCATCAGTTGCTTCATGATAGAAGCAGGAAATGCCATTGGGGAATCAGGCGGGCCCCCAAGACGGTTTTGGTCAAGGAGCTTAAGCTTACCAGTAAGGGTGAAGATGACCCAATTGTAGAGAAATTTGATGATGGTTGGACTGAAATTCGTAGCCAGAAATCGAGTCGTTGTAAACAATTGCTACAGTTTGATAAGAGCCACAGACCTGCATTTTATGGTTATTGGCCCAAAAAAAGGTGAATCATGATGTTTTAGTGTTGAATAACCTAAATTGAATTATCTAAGCATCTTTGGTTTGCCATTTCATCTTTGTTTTAGGGAAGAATTGGTAGGTGCTTAAATCCTTCTTTGACGGGCAGTTGTTTTTCAAAGCTTTAAATCATTCTTGCTTATGCTTACCTTTTACTGTTACAATTAATAATTTGAAATATCTATTGATAAATATATGATTTGATAATAACCATTTTTGAAATTGTTGTTCCCGAGCTAATCTCATATGGTACTAGTGATCTACCTCTTAAATTATTAGGAAATCTAGTTTGATATGGACATTTTTATGAACAAGGGTGTACCAATAGCATATTTATTTCTAAACCAAAAATCCATATCGTTTATTGCCATTGCATATTTGTATTTCTACCAATGAAGTTTGTTATTAGTCAATTATGTGTATGATTACAGAAATTAAATGCCTGCATCCATTGAATCTGTTTTTTCATTTGGCAGATTATTTATTCAAGCATTATATGACTATAGCGCTATTACTTTTCTTAAACGAAAATTTAACAGTACTTTCAGATTAGCGGTGCTGATTGTGTTTAATTTTGTATCTATATTTAGTGAAGTTGTTAGAGCTCGTTGCCCTCTTGTTAAGGATCCAGAGCTTGATTATGAGATTGATAGTGATGAGGAATGGGAAGAGGTATCTTTTAAATTGTTTACTCATTATTAATTCTCATTTTATTGAAATCAAATATATTCATGCAACATTTTGACAAACTGATCTCCAAAAGTATAACTTTTAGATACTTAAAAGAAACTTTTTCTTTAATGAACCAGCCATTAAGTATTTTGTTTTGAGCCTTGTGTTTAATACAATTTTTTTGTTAATTCTCACTAATTCTCATTTTATTGAAATCAAATATATTCATGCAACATTTTGACAAACTGATCTCCAAAAGTATAACTTTTAGATACTTAAAAGAAACTTTTTTTAATGAACCAGCCATTAAGTATTTTATTTTGAGCCTTGTGTTTATTACAAATTTTTTAAAGAAAAATAATGTCGACAAATGGTAAAAGAAGTCGGTAATGACTTTTGCCATTTCCACACAGAGATCTATTCTGGTCTTTAGTTATGTTAATATACAAGCTCTATTGATTTTTAAACTTATTACTAGTCATTCTAATTAGCAGTGTCATTTTCAACCCATTACTTTCAATTTGAGGTTTATCTTATTTCAAACAGGTCACATAAAAGTTCAGCTAAAACCTCTGAAATATTTCACTAAAACTTTCTAAATCTTTTCTTATTTTTAGGCCATAGTTGTCCAAATTGATCATTAGTGCATAAAACCTTCTAAATCATTTCGTTTAACGGTTTAGATCATCACTGTACTAGTATAGGTTTGTAATAGCATTAACACATTTATTATTTATAGAAAAGGGAAAACTTGTTTGTGGATCAACCTAATATTGTCTGTACTTAAAAATTACCGGTTTCCTTCAATTTCCCTGATTTGTTTTGTGACATAGGAGGAACCTGGTGAAAGCTTATCAGATTGTGAAAAGGAAGAAGATGAAAGTATTGAGGAAAATTCATCAAAAGTTGATGATGAAGATGAGAGCGAAGATGGGTTTTTTGTACCTGATGGATATCTTTCAGAAAACGAGGTATTTTTAGCTTCCTCAGTTTTTTTGTTCACCATTTTCAAATACCAGCATCAGATAGGTTTAAAAAAATATTGAATTTACTTTAAGTTACAATATTTTTTATATTTGTTTGCTCCCCATGTGTACACGTCCATTGACATTATTGGTATGCTCTTACGCTTAAAGTGTCATTAAGAATATTTATGGATTTGATATGTAAATCATATTGATCTTTTTCCGACCGTTTTACATTATACGAATCTTATTATGCACTGGCGTTCTGTCTGTAACAATTAATGACTATTATAGTTTCTAAAAAGAGTGTAGAGTCATTTTCTTTTGGCTATGATGATGCTTCTGATTATATAATTAATCATACTAGTGGCAACTTAACTGATTATGAAAGGGCAAATTAAAATGGCCTAATTACCCCTTTAGATTAAAGTTGAGGCTGCTATTCCGATCTCACTAGACATATCTTCTTTTATAAGAATGTTCTGTCATTTTTATGAATTATTTTTATAAATATCTGAATTTGTTAAACGCTTGAACAACCGATTAGGCGATTATTTGATTATCACAAATTCAAATACAAGCGCATTCAAACATAATCTCGTACAACCTGCTTTATTAATAGAATGACATAGCAAAGTTAGTATTGCTAATTCAATATCAAGTGACGATTCATTGTTATATAGTAACAAGTAATAATATTAAGTCAAACTGGTTTTAATGTAGTTAACCTTATTTGTTCAGGGTGTTGAAGTTGACAGACCAGATCACAGTGACTTAGTTGACGATGCAAAAAGTTCACCTATTTGTGCCCAGATTGAAACTGAAGAGCTTTCTGTACTGTTTAAACAGCTGAAACATCTTAATAGTTTGACTGAACACGCTCTTCGGAAAAACAGACCTCTAGTAATTTTAAATCTAACGCATGAAAAGTTAAAGTCAACCTCAGAAAGCGAACAAACGTGCTTGCAAGCTTTGAGCATGCGTGCTTTCCCTGTGGGCCCATCTGTTGAGATATTAGCTGGCAATGATACGCAAGAAGATATACAAGAAGATTGCCCTTCTAGTAGCAAAAGTAGCGTCCAGCCAGTTGCAAGTGGGGCCACCACCATCTCAGATTCAGATTTACCCGAATTCGTAAGTGCATGAATTTATAATTTGAAGTTTTGAACTAGAGGAGGCAAAGCATATGGGTTGAACTAGGTAGATAACGGGTCAAATAGGCTGGGTTAGGTTGACCTAGATAATTTTGTTAAAATTTAGTATTTTTCTATATAATTTGTTTTCAATATGGTTACAAAAAGGGAAGGTTGCATAATAACAAGAAAATGGCCATGTCAGTTTAAATATGGAAGCAAAATTGGCGGATTGAATAAGTGAAAGGGGCATTTTGGTTTCAGGGTTGAAGGGATTGGGCTGGGTTGACCCAAATACTTGTCAAAATTTTGTTAATTTTCTTTATATAATTTTTAGGAGTACAGTTAGAAAAAGGGGTAATAGCATAAAAATACGATTTATGTCAAAGTTAACATACTAATGCCAAAATGCCCTCTTAGTATGAGTATGTTTTAAAAATACATGTTGGGCATCTTTTGTCCTGCTTGACACATTTGACCTGATTCCCTTTTATCCATTTTTCTTAATTTCACGTATTTGACTCATTAAAGATAGAACGTAACATGAACTGACCCAGTCATGTAAAGGGGTCATACTTACCAACTTTGAATTGACCAATTTATTTTAAACATTTATAATACATTACCCTATTACTGTGTTTGATGAAAATAATATTTCAGGTTTCTGTCATTCAGTCTTGCCCCTATCGGATTAATAAAGTGGTGAAAGCTTTGCGTTTGAAGTTTCCAAATATCTCAAAAACGCAGTTGGGAAATAAAGTGCGTGAAGTATCTGTTTTTGCAGATAACCGCTGGCAGGTTTGTATCAATTTCATTTTGTTTAGAATTATTGGTGGTCACTTTTCATTGTGAACATAGTAAAAGCTTGGAACTTGAAAGATATTCAAAGTGGCAAAATGGGTGGGGTTGTGTAATGAGTCAAAATGGGTTATTTTTAAGTATGCTTTGGGTGACCTGCCAATACTTCTTTCTTGTTCTAAAGGTCTATTTAAGTAAATGCATTAGGTATCATTTAAGAAACAGTATTAATACACTAATAGTTTTCCAATAATATTGTCTTGCATACCCTTCAGTTTTATGTAGTCGAAAGTCATGTAATTTTGTGAATAACCAGTGCAAACAACTTGTTGCAATGGGATAGATGACTAGAGTAATTTTCACGAAAAAATCAGGAATCAGATTCCTTAATATGATTATCATTTCATATTTGCAGGTCAAGAAAGATATCCTAGACAGATTTGGCTTATCTTCTTCTCCAGGTACTCCATCTAGTTATATCTAGAAGTTACAAAAAGTGACTGGCTTAGGTCATGGGTCAAAACAGGTTGGGTAATGGGTGACCTGAAACACCTTCTGTTTCAAATTCGTCACCGCTACCCATCATTTTTTCTTATAGATTAAGTTGGATTCGGCATGGTAACAAAATGATATTGCTACAACAACAATCTAATGTCTTGAATAAAATGTTTTTAAGAGTTTATTATTACAAATACACTTTGGGTGACTCTTGAAACGGTTTAAGTAGACGAGGAACAAATTGTTCAACAATTTTTGTTTTCCTATGAATAATGGGTGTATTAAGTATGATTACAAAATCAGTATATTTTAATAACAATCTGATTTCTTGAAGAGATGATATGAGATGCTTATGCGTTAAAATACATTTTGAACAAATTTTGAGGACATGTTTTCATGCTATTTTGTTGGAAAACATAAATACATTTTGGATGACTTTGAAAGTAAAGTGATTTAAGATATAATTCAGAAATACATTTTGGTTGACTTTCGACTTGTTTTGAGCTTTTTTATTTAACATAAACCGCATCGGTCCGTCCATAGGTATATGCGGCCTCTGGATGATTTGCTAACTTTTTTCTTTTTCTTACAAAACAGAGAAAACTACAAGAGGAACAAAATCTATTGCTGCATTTTTCTCTAAAAGGTGTCTCCCCCCTGCTGGTAAAACTACAAACCCTAATCAAGTGTCTCCTCAACCAATGCAAAAAACATCACCAGCTGTTGAAGTGCAGAGCAATACATGCAATAACTAGTAGTATTTTCATGTGTTCTCTCTGTTAACCATGATATTATGGTCAACTCATGTAAAAAATCAACATGAATGGATTATATCACCTTTTGGCTTTATGTTTTATCCTATCTACTTATGCTTCTACACTTTTTGCGGAATTTATCATCGTTTATCACTTATACTTCTGATGTGATCCGATGCATCCATTAGTTTTAGGCGTGACTGCATTGTTGATAATATACAATTAGGTTTTCTTTGTTTTCAAAGGGTGTTTGAGATTGCTCATTTTAACTGTTTCTTTGTTATTCCTTTTTCAAAATTTGTAGTTCTGATAAATTATTTTAGACCATAGAAAATGTATTTTACTCATGAATAATCAAATAACAAGTTAGAACATTCAAATAAAAGCAGTTTTCATATACAATCTCCAGTTGATAAAAACACACTAAAAGCAAATAGACAAGCCTCTTAAAACTTTAGCCATATATAGCAACATTATAATCTATACCTTTCTTTACTTTATAACATATAGATATGATCTTATGTCTTGAAATACATTGCACTTTAAGTACTTCCATATATATATATATATATGCTTCATATTCAAACTTAGGTACTTTTAAACACCAAGTGATCAAGCCAAGAGCTTATGAAACAAGGCCTCAAATTTTTCCATTTCTTTGCTAGGCAAAGCCACCAACACATTCACTTCATTGTCACTTGCACCAACGATATCCGGAAAGAGTAATATTATATCTTTCCTATGATAAACCACGGGACAACTGTACCTCGGTTTCCCCCACGGGTATGCCACGTCAGCAAATCCTAACCGCCACCATGATGATATCAGAAACTCCCCATTCGGAAACCCTTTATTCACCTCTCCCCAATCAATAACCGATTGTGCATACTCACGCGTCATTCTATTAGTACCTTCATTCACCAATTCCACTAGTTTTAACAGCGGGCCCTCTTCGATCTCTTTGCAACGGGCCGATGCATATGCACTAAGAACCGCATTACCAACTAATGATGATGGTAGGTTCAATCTTGATCTGATGTCAACCGCGTATAGAACTGTAGATACCCTTTCAGGGTCATAATCCGACCCCGATGACAAAGCTTTGCACCGCCACACATGGGCTGCAACCACATTGAATCCAGTGATTTTGGCATTGGTTGACCCGGGCCCATCTTTGGCTTTCTTTTTAAGATGGGCTATATCATTTGAGGTCAAATTGAAGATCTTGAAGTCAAGTTCACCTTCAGGGCAGTCAAAGACTGTGGGGTTTGGGAGGTCTATTCCGGTGGGGATTTTAAGTAGTTCGGGGTGGTCGAATTGGATTTGTGGTGGTGATCTTGCAGCCAAGAGATGGCGGTCGTTGCAAGGAACGGTAACAAGCGGTTTATCAGCTGCTAAAGAAGCAAGATTTTCAAGAAATGTTTTGAAGCTTAAGCCATCAAAACATGCATGATTTGTTGCCACACCTATTGCAAATCCACCACACTTGAAGGATGTCAACTGTTACAACACATGTAACTGTTAGCACTTTCACAATAATATGTTCTAACTATAATAAGATCTGTACAAATTTTAGTGTTCATAACAATGGACATGAAGTTTAAGGGATTGTATAGCATATTTAGACAAACCAAATCCCGAAAAAAATGATGAATATATAAGAGTAAAAACAGGTTCGGGTCAAAATAACTTATATTTTTATTACAAGTTTACTCATATTAAGCCAGGTTGATTTGACCCGCCCAACACTAATTATGCTCACATTTAAAAAATTAAAATTAATGAAATAAACAAAACAAAAAAAAATAATAATTCAAAATCACTAAAATAAATTGAACATTTTTGTGTGGTCTAAATTATAATTGAACACTTAGGATATTCTCATTTCTTTATTTGTACTAAAATGATTAAATTGGTATTTTAGTCATATATTTATATTTGATAAATAGACACACATTTGGGCATGCATGTGAAGGCACTTAATTTGGGCAGGTAGTCATTTAATCATGCAAGCATGATGCATCATCACATCAAAGTCTTTATTTATGTCACACCTAATACTACAGTTATATGCACCTTTCTTTGACGCCCATTATTAAACACTAACTTTTCTAAAAGAGATGCATAACAAATTGTAAAAAATATAATATATTATATTAATGTTAGTAAAAAAATGTTTTATATTTCTAAAAGAGATGCATAACAAATTGTAAAAAAAGTAAATCAAGGAAATTTTTCATGATTTTCATAGCTATAAAGATATATTTATATCATTCAAAGATACCAAGTTTACAATTTTATTCATACTAATAACATTAACTACTTCGTTTCGGTTAATTAATGGCTTCTATATTAGTTTATTTTGACCAAATTTGTAGGTACACAAGTTTGGATTATGTTTGCATCACCATGTTATTCTCATTAATGAATCATAACCAAATTTCGGCAAATCTTTATTTCCTAATCCGGCCATCAAGTTAACCGACGCTAGTCGCTACCGAGCTATATTAATATTCACAACCATACGTGTCGAACGTTGTTGAATGACGTTTAACACATGTTGTTAACATGTAAACAACCATCACATCGCGTTGTTCCCAGTGAATTTTAAAACGTTACATAACATAAAACTGTCAGTGTTATAAAAGGTTAAAGTATACATACAAAACATGTAACACTAAACATACCTGAAAAATGCACAAGGGTCTATCATGCATATCCACGTCATCATAGCTCTTTTGAACCAGTTGTCTGAACCCAGGGTTCGGGTACACCAAGTCACCAATCTCACCCAACTCAAACTCACTCGAACCCACAACCAACTGAGCCCCAGCCCCATTGCAATCGAACTCCAACCGTTGCGACTCAGGGTTCACTCTCAACCTCCCAGCCAAGAAATCATACGCCACCAACGCCTTACTCAACGCGGTTTTAAGCTTCTCCACCACCATATCTGTCGGGAACTGAGGGTTCCCGACAAAGAAATGGACAGTCTCAACGTTAAAGTTGAGAACTTGGTCGATGTTTGACAAAAACATCGACCGTTTCTCGGTTTCTTGATGTGGGAAGATGGTGATGGTGTCATGGATGATGACTTTGAGGTCTTGAATGATGTTGGGAGATGAAGGTTTAGAATTAGACATCACTTGGGTTTTGTTAACGGTTCCCATTGTGAGTTTTGTGGTGTGATGCTTTTGATGTTGTTAATTTATATAAGCATGATGAAATACTGTATAAAAGTTTAATTTAAAGAATTGTAGGTAGGTTTGTTGGTGTAAAGAAAAATACTTTGGGAGAGATAAAATGAAACTTGAAAAGATGGGACCAGGAGTTTTGGTGTCAGTGTATCTTCGTGATAGAACTATTACTGGTGGCTTTATGTACAAGAGTATTTAATAACTGTGTTCATTATTTGGTGTGAAACGGATTGAACCGAATCGAAACCGATTAAAACTGAGCAGAATTATAAATTAGGGTTTTGATTCGGCTTTGAAGTAGAACCGAGATTGTAATTTGGTCATTGGTATGGTTGTCGTTTTCAAAATTATGAATTCGATTTAACCGAATAACCGGAATAGATAAGATAAACTGTTTTTTTAATATTATTTTTAACTTATATTTTAGGAAGAATTACATATATCCCCCTCTCCACCCTTGAAATTACATATTTCCCCAAAACACAAGTTTTCAATGCATAAATACAATGCCTTTTAAGCATGCTTTGGGAAAATATGTAATTTCACAAGTTTAGAGAGGGATATATGCAATTGCCCATATATTTTATATATAATCAAAGAAACCGAATAAACCTTGTTTTATATTTAGTTGAACAAATCCAACAAATTGAATTTGGTTTATTTGGTTTAAACCTGAAACCTAATTGAATTCAAATTCATTTTTACATTTGATTTTGAACTATTTGAATTCAGTTTGATTTAGTCTTCGGTTTCAACCAAAAGAATTCTCAAATCGAAAAAACCGAATAATTCGAAAACTAAACCGATGAACACCACCAATCTTAGTTTCACTTTCGGTATTTCATCTTTGTCTCGCATGTATTAAATGCATGCATCTTTGTCTCGCCTATATAGAACGCTTGTACAGTATTTCATGTGCAATACTGTATTACGAAGAAGAGAGTAATCTTTCTCCTCAATTCCTCCCATCCCTATTACTCTCTCTCATCCATATATGCGCCATAACACTTTCAGTATTTTATATTTCTTTCACTTGTATTGAATATTACGATATGTAATGTTGTATTATATAGTACAAGTCTACGTTTAAGATAAAACAAAGATTAGAAGTAAAAACGTGAAACACTACGTCTAGACTAATAATTACGGTATAAAATAATAATTTTGAAAAATGAATTTAGGAATGTGTAACCACCATAAAGGTCGCCATGGTTGTTGCCATTAATGTACTTATCTTGCATATTTTATCGACACTTGTAGAGAGTACATGTATATAGATGCATTGTGGATGATATTATAAATGAAAATACTAATGCAAGAAGGACTAGGGCTGTTCACGAGTCGAACCGAACTGAGCGAATCTTTGCTCGTGCTTGGCTTATTTCCAAACCGAACCGAACCGAGCCGATCTTCTCGTTTACAACCGAGCGGAAAATCGAACGAGCATTTTTCGAGCATTAAATTTTCGAGCAAGCGTCGAGCGAGCGCAAACGAGCGGCGAACAAGTTATACAACCCAACTATCTTGTGTGTCATATGATTTATACTGTAGCGAATAAGGTTTAATGATTTAAAAATCAGCCACATTTCATTACATAATATTTTCATGGATAACAATACTTTGTGGTTGACGGTTAAACTAAGACTGTAGCCAATAAGGCGGAAGACATATTGCAGATAACGATGACGGTGAGAGCGGGAGATGATAAAAAAATATCTCTTAACAGCTTAGTATTTCACTTTTATGTTTAATGTAGAATTTTTTTTGATTGATTAATGTATGTATAAATATAATTATATATTTGTATATAATGAGTCAAATCTACTAGAGTGCTACGTATAAACTATATATACATATTAATTCGATCTGAACTGAACTGAGCGGACCTTTGCTCGTGCTTAGCTCATTTACAAACGATCCGAGCCGATCGGCTCGTTTACAACCGAGCAAAAATTCGAACGTGCTTTTTTCGAGCAAATTCCGAACGAACGTCGAGCGAGCGTCGAACGGTTTGAACAACCCTAAGAAGGACAAACATATTTTTAAACATACTGATGTATTGCTGTTACAAAATTTGTTTGTGGCGTAGCGGTAATGGTAGGAAATTAAATTTATTTTATTTTTATGCTACTAAAGTATTATATTTTTTAATTGGGGGGGGGGGGGGGGTGGGTGGGTGGGGGAGGGTATTCAAGTGTCGATTCTAGTGCAGTGGTCGCAAGCCTCGTAAAATAGAAGGGTCAGGTATGATAACACGTCAAAAAATGTTCTGGTCAAACTGAGTAAAAAACAAAACGATCGTTTTATAAATATCAAGTGGGTTGTGAAAATAATTTATAAAACCAACTGGGTTGTAAAAATAAATTCTAACCAAAATAGGTTCGTGCTCGAACGACTTGTTTAGAGTTGTCACATGTGGGGAGGTGCACGACTGCGGTTGTAGAAGCGATGACGAAAATGGTGTTGGTGTGCCGATACATCACATATTGTTGGATTAAAATTTCATGTTTGTATCCCAATACATTAAGTTTACCTTCAATTGCTCATATAAACAATCCTATAGGGTTTTAGCACTAGTATAATGAAGCAAACATTGGTAAATCTTATTGGGATTAGCATAGCTAGCAAACTAAATGCCACTTAGTCGGTATCTATCTTCTTTAGATAAGACTCTGAGTATTTTGTTGTTGTTTTAAAATTAGAATTTCTCCTTTTACAAGGATGAACATGGGCACTTGAGTTTCAAACTTAAAACTGGATCACTAAATGATAGAAATTCTCTTTCAAATGATGAATTCATTTGTACAAGCATTGGTGATTTGTGAGTTTTTGGGATATTACATATTGATGTTGATAAAAGCACATTACTATATACACATTTAGGAAGGTCGATGGCTTTTGCCACTGGCCATTCCATCCCCTTAACTTTTTTTTTTACTCTTTGGCCTCTTAACTTTTTAAAAACTATAAAAAAATATCGCTTTAACCTCCTTCAATTTTTAAAATTTCGGGTTTAACTCCTGTACATTTCTACATAAAAAATTAATTTATTTCATTCTTATATTTATGTACGTACCAGTATAGATTCAAGTATGTCGATGATAAAATACCAAGTTGATTTACGTTTTGACATAAATTTAGTTCAGAAACGTAACGAGACGATTGCAATCTATGGTTTATGACGTTGCATACGGCATCGCTGCCCGTGTTTTCCATTTATGTTTTGAGTTGATCTACGTTTCGACATAATTTTATTTGAAAAAGAGTTGGGTCAAATATAATACGTTTTTATTTAATGATATAAATTCGAGTTGGTCTACATTTTCACATGAATTTAGTCTGGAAACGAATTGAGTCGATTGTAGTATATATTTTATCACACCGCGTCCGCCGCCGCCGCAACGCGCGGTGGATAAAAACCTAGTATAACTTATTAATCAAACTATTTGCTGAAAATAGCTTGTAAAGTCACATATTTTTGACAAAACAATCTAACTGCTGAAGAATCCGTGCACTTCCAAATCACACTCCCTCCGGATAACAAGACTACTTCTGATGTAGAACACACTTCTGATGTGTTGTCCAGTGTTATTTTTGATGAGTAGTGGAACAACCTTAACACTGCACAAGAAGAAGTTTATCTGCTCATCTACAACAATGATTTTGTTTGTCTTGTTTATTGCTTTATGTTAGCTAATTAGAGGACAAAATCATTATATGCCGCATCATGTAGATTGATTGAGCCATTGATCTCAAACCCGAAAATAAACGGCTTAGATAGTTTTTAGAGTTGATCCAGTTGGTTGCCTACGTGCTGGATACACTTTTTAGTATAACCCCTTTCATAATAGTTGATAAAGTACACTTTTATACTTAAAATTTGCCAATGTATTTTAATATGCAACCATTGAGTGAAATATCAAAGGAACTTAAACAAAACTTTATCTATTGTTTTAGTGTTCTTAGTGCATTTGTGTGAGTTGCTAGTTGTGATTAATAGATATTTCTAGTCTTTTAATCATTATCACATAAATTATCTTGTTCTTAACCTAACACGATCCAACAAGTGGTATAAAAGATTTGACTCTATATTTTTTGATTTAGTTATAATCAAATCATTCCAAATTATGTGAATCATCTTTGCATTATCTTTCTCTTTTAAAATGGCAGCTACAATCACAAGAAGCACATATTTGGAGAATGGCGCCTAGAGCAAATCTCCTATTTTCACTCCATAAGACGATGATAACCAAATGATAAGGACGGATGAACTCATCAAGCATCAAGAGAGAAACATGTGAGTTTCTATTGTTAATGGTCCTTACACCCCCATGGTTAGAGTTGCTGAAGGGACTGGTGCTTTAATCCTAAAGACCTTAGCAAGTATTCTAATGAAGATATCAAGAAGATTGACATTAATAGAAAGGTTACATCATCCATTATTTTAAGAAAATAAGGATGGATAGAGCTTGTGGGAAGGGAAGGTATGAGAGAACAAAGGACATGACGGAAAATAAAAAAGGGATGTACCGAAGCATAAGCATGAAACTTAGTTTCATCAAGGGTAAAACTATTATTGGAACATATCTAAATATGTTGAATAGGTGGATACTTTGTAAAAGACTGTGTTAAGAATGGATAGTAATGACTTGATAAGAAAACTAATGAGGTTATTACTAAAGTTATGGCTTGTATACACTATTTCCATATGAAGAATAAAGAATATGAAGATACTCGAACTTGAGGAATCGTATTAGATGCTGAGAGCCTATAGATGGAAATAGATGCTATCCAGCAGTCTTTGACCAGTCAAGATCTACAGCGTTACTTGTGTTGAATATCATGCACCAACTTTAATATTTAAAACCATTACTTTTTTTCAAATAAGTTTTCCTTTAGTACGAAATCATTTTAGCATGTTAGTGTATTCAAAATCAAATACCAAACAAGTTTCCAATTACACACGATTAAACAATCAAACCAAACACATCACGGGTTGACTATTGATTTTTTTCTTAAATAATAATACATCATTCATTTAATTGCATTTCATGAACCGTAATATTTAACAATTTAAACGCTAATCTTTCGTTGTTGTCCAAAGTGTAACTCTTTGGATCATACTTTGATTGAAACATTGATATTAATGATGAGACATCTAATATCCAACAGACTTCCACTTGGATGATTTATCGATTAATTGCCTTACTGTAGACAGTATCGGACCCCCAACTGCATCTCACTACCCCTAGCAAGGTATGATTTATCATAGTCATCAACTAATTCCTTATATTTAAGTAACTCTTCACTTAACCAAGTACTATAGCTATGGTGACCTTATCTATTTATCTTTCTATATTGGACATCCATTAAACATAAGACATTAATCCCATTTTATTCTATTATATCATTAAACCATTCTTGTTTTTGTCTCTAATTCGAAGTGGTTTAACAAACTACTCTTAGTTTTAGGTGTACATAAATCCTTTGACAACATACAACTCCTACGTAACCTTGGATTTAATTCTAATCGATACACTTATAATTGTCTTTCACGAAACAATGTTAGATAAGATCAAAGAACAATCTTTAGTTAAAGCTTGTCGAATATGTGCCTAGGTTGAAGGACAAATTGATCATACAACATTTAAAGGTTCGTATGACTCAGATCCATGAAGAACGTTTTGTACCGAGTCACGTCCGATAATATTCTCTAATGCATATGTATGAATCTTGGTTCTTAAGACCTTGAGCTTTTATCCCTATGAACCAACCTACCATTCAACATAGTCTTACTTCATATTCATTCCCCTGAATCCGATCGACTCTGAACATTTAGAATATAACATTCAAGATTTTTAAATTTATAATTATTTGATCATGTAGGATTCTATGTGCCCAAGACACTTAGAATATTGATGTGGTTAGTACGTTATGATCCAAGTCGGATTATACCCAATGACAAGCTTAGCAAACACCAATTAATATTTAATTGATGATATGATCATGCAATTAAATATTTACACCAAAATTAGAAAATGGGTTTTCTAAATAAGTTGCATATGAGATGGAACAAATTATAAGGATAATTTGTTAATGAGTTTATTGTTATTTTTTTTGTCATTTAAAAGGGTTTAAATAACATTAATAACATATGAGTGTACTTTAATTAAATTGTTTAATTAAAGAAGGCATATGTCACATTTTATATAAGTCTAGTAGATGACTTATTAATGTGTGACAAAAGACTAGTTTTAATATTGTGTGTGTTCAAGTTTTAAGTGGGAAACCTTGTGTTTTAAAAACATTTGGCCGCCCCCCCCTAATTGTTATTGGACCTTTGTTGCCTTGAAAACACACATAAGTTTAACTAGTCTTGCACTCCTCATTCTCTTCTCTCCATACATGCAAGAACATCAAAAAAACTCTCTCCCTTTTCTCTCAAAAGCTACGGCCAAAGGCAGCAGCATTAAGGGTTTTGGAGAGCAAAATTTGTGGTGTTTTTGGTGTTGAATCTTCCTAACAAGAGGTGATTGCAAGGAGGCTTGGGGTATACAAGCTTGAGGGCTCCTCTTCTTGGAGTCTAGGATGCATATTCGACATCATCATCACCTTCATCTCATCCTCTTTCATCCACGTTTTTGAGCTGCTGGAAGGTAGATATGGCAGCCCTTTGTGGCTGTCATATTATGTTGTTTTATGTTTACATAGCATGTTTATTCACATATAATGATCCTTTGATATATGGGTTTGTTTCCTACATAAATATGGTCACTTAAGAACATGTTTTTCAGCTTTATAATCAAGTTTATAAAGTAATTATTCCGCTGCGTTTTCAGTAAGTTTAAGAGGTTAAACTATGTTTTGTGTTCTTACAAACCCATCAATGACATCTAGAGCCGGTTATGTGGATAGCATGCTTGTTTGTATCTTTTAAAAATTTGTTTTATGGGATTTTATAACCCTTTTAAGGGCTGAAATGTTCTTGTATGTTGAATCCCCAAGCTTTCAAGGTTATATCACACATGCTTGTGATTAAACCTTGAAAGATATGTATGATGATATGTATATTGTTTGGACAATGTTTGAAACCCGAATTTTCAGTTTATGTTGGCTGAAAATCGTGGGTTTTAATAGGGATTCTTAGTTATATTTGGATGATATGATGAATGTTCATATTGGTGCATAACCTAGCTTTTGGCCTTGTGTTGTTTGGATGTTTGGTTTTGGTTTATTCAATAGGGTTGTATATTTATTTGTGCTTTCTTTAAAAATGTAATTTGTCTATTTATTCATTGGGATGTAATAATAGATTAGGAGTATTTTTCTTTTACTAGAAAATATGTATTAGGATATATATTTTGTAAAAGAAGATGCTCGGGAAGGAAGCACAAGAGGAAGACACAAAAGAAGGACTTAAAGCATATGGATGCAAGTTCAAGTGGGGGTCTATGAAGACCTCAATTTTGTGTTGTATTCAACCCTTAGGAAAGACCTAATGACCACACTTGTGATGGCAAACAAGTGTGGTCACAATAGTAGCTATGGTTATGCACATTGTGGTTGTTTATATTATGCTTGTTTGATTGTGATTTTATGAATGATTGTATGATATTTGGATATGGCGGACAATCTTAATATAATGATCTTAACAAGCTAATACAAAATGGTTCTTAATCACTAAGTGTTAATAAATGGTTATTAAAAGGATTAATGATTTCGTAATAAAATGGGTTTTATTAAAAGGACCATAGGGTATCTTGTATTTGAAAGCATGCAAATACAAGTACATAGAGTTTTCTAAACTAGAATTATGAAATCTCTAAACTTTTGACAAACAAGTTTAACACCGTCCTTTTGCACAACACTTGAGTCATTTGGAAACTCTTAATGGGATAAAGGTCACCTAACCATTTAGAGGGAACTTGTGATTTAAGGTGGGGATACCACATTGGTGGGATAAAGGTCACCTAATCACTTATGTGGGTAAACTCACACGTGTGTGCAAGTAGGGTAACTTGATTTACAAACCATGTTAAATGGATCACCTAAATATGGTTTCCAAATGGTGTTGATGGGATTAACGTGCCAACTTTACATATGATGTTTAAAGTCGATCCCATACCTCTAAAAGTTGCAAATGGTTGCAACCGTCAATTGTTGACCACCTTATTAATTTAAATCGTGGGATAAAGGTCACCTAACCACAATTTAAATGTAATGTTGGGTTCTAGATTTTAATATAAAAATGACCTTAAAAGGCATTAATTATTAAAAATAGCAATATCGAAAATACTAAATAGATCTTTGTTAAATTTTGTAGATGGCCACCAATAATGACAATCATGATAACTCATCCGCGTCCACCCATCATTACGAGCGATCCTCCAAAAAGGAACGTCTAAATCATTATAATTTCATTGATTGGTATCGAAACTGAGAATCGTTCTCAAGCAAGAGAGCAAATCATATGTTTTAGACGACCCTATCCCGATCAGCCTACTGAGGATGATGAGGAGGCCTACAACGATTGGCTGAAGTACACTGAGGACTCCGTCCAAGTGTCTTGTCTCATGCTAGCGAGCATGACTCCGAATTCCAAAAGGAGTATGAACATCACGGAGCTTATGACATGATAACCTAGCTGAAGGAAACGTTCCAACAGCAAGCAGGGTTGAGCGCTTCGAAACGGTTCGAGCATTCCATGCATGTTGTATGGACGACAACCAATCTGTTTCATCTTATGTACTTAAGATGAAAAGTCATATTGACCACCTCGAGAGGCTTAATTGTCCCGTCTCGAAGGAATTGGCCACGGATTTGATCCTTAATGGCCTTACCAAAGTTCGAGACATTCGTGTTGAACTACAAACATGAATGCTTGGGACAAGAGCATTGGGGCTTCCTTTCAATGCTAAAACCGCCGAGGCGGCCATGGGTAAGGGTTTTACCCGTTCTCACCATCAATAAAGGTGGGAACAAGAAAAGGCCTCATCCCGCACCCAAGGCAAAGGTTGCCAAGGGTAAGGGACCCGTATGGGGAAAAGGGAAAGGGGTGGCAAGGGTACCACCAAAACCACAAGAGAAGAAGCAAAGGTTGCTACCAATGACCCATGCTTCAAGTGTGGGGAGATTGGACATTGGGCAAGAATTGTCCTGTCCATCTCCAAGAGTTGAAAGCAAAGAGGGATGCCGGGCAGACCTCAGGTACAATATACATGATTCATATTGATCTTAATGTTACATCTCTAACACATGGGTATTAGATACCGGATGTGGAACTCATATTTGCAATTTGTTGCAGGGGTTCACAAGAAGTAGGGACTTCAATTAAGGGGATGTTAGTCTCTTCATGGGCAATGGAACCAAAGTCCAAGTTGAAGCTCGTGGGGACTACATCCTAAAACTTCCAAGTGGCTTGGATGTTATTTTGAAGAATGTTTTGTATGCTCTAGTTTGACTAGGAACATTATTTCTGTATCCCAATTAAGACATTATGATTATGTATTATCTTTTGTTGAAAATGATATTCATGTTTCTTTAAATGATATGTTCTATTTTAAAGCTATTCCCATTAATGGTATTTATGAATTGGTTCATGAAAATGCTTTAAATAGTTCATTGTACCAAACTAACACCAAAAACTCAAGTTGGATTTGAGTGATACCTATCTTTGGCATTGTCGTCTTGGTCATATAAACAAGAAACGTATACAAACACTTCAAAAGAATGGTCTTTTAAAAACGAATGAATGTGATTCATTTGATGTATGTGAATCTTGTTTACAAGGTAAAATGACTAAGGCACCTTTTAGTGGAACTAACGAAAGGGCAAAAGATTTATTAGGAATCATACATTCGGATGTATGTGGTCCTTTTAAGCCAATGACTAGGAATGGTGAAAGATACTTCATTACCTTTACCGACGATTATAGTCGCTATGGGTATGTGTACTTATTAAGGCACAAAGATGAAGCTTTTGAAATGTTCAAAATCTTCAAGAATGAAGTGGAAAATCAACTCAACAAGTCAATTAAAGTTCTCCGTACCGATAGAGGAGGTGAATACCTAAGTGATGCTTTTCAAGATCATCTTAGGAGTTGTGGGATTGTCTCACAACTCACTGCACCTGGAACACCACAACACAATGGTGTGTCTGAGAGGAGAAATCAAACCTTATTGGATATGGTTCGATCTATGATGGCTAGAAGCACATTGCCTCTATCATTTTGGGGTTTCGCTTTGCTCTCCGCGGCCCGTATTCTAAATATGGCCCCAACCAAAAGGTGGAAAGGACACCTTTTGAGATATGGCATGGAAGAGTTCTATCCCTATCATACTTAAGGGTCTGGGGTTGTGAGGCTTATGTTAAGACTCCCACCCCAAACAAATTGGAAGTCCGATCCACCAAGTGTATCTTTATTGGATATCCTAGAGATTCTATGGGATATTATTTCTATGATCCACTGGAACAAAAGGTGTTTGTTGCCAGAAAGGGTGAGTTCTTAGAAGCAAAGTTCCTTATGGAAGGAACTAGCAGTAGAACAGTGGATCTTGAGGAGGATCAAGAACCACAACCCGATGCACGTTTGGTTGAAACTAGCACTCAACATGAGGATGTTGAGGTTGATCAAGTGGTTGATCAATACACACAAAACGTTCGTAGAAGTGGTAGAACTAGTAATCCACCTGAAAGATACGGATTTTTCATGGATGGATGCTATGTGGTAGATTCAGATGAACCAACCACATACCATGATGCAGTGTCCAATTTGGATTGTGATAAATGGCTTGAGGCCATGAACGTTGAGATGCAATCCATGTATGAGAATCAAGTTTGGGAACTTGTTGTACCACCTCTTAATTCCAAGGTAGTTGGAAGTAAGTGGGTTTTCAAGAAGAAAACCGATATGCATGGAAACTTGGATACTTATAAAGCTAGACTTGTAGCAAAGGGTTTCACTCAAACTCAAGGGGTTGATTATGATGAAACCTTCTCACCTGTTGCGATGCTAAAGTCTATAAGGATATTGTTTGCCATAGCTGCTCATTATGATTATGAGATTTGGCAAATGGATGTCAAAACGGCTTTCCTAAATGGATATCTTGAGGAAGATGTCTATATGGTTCAGCCTGAAGGTTTTGTCGATCCAAAACATCCTAATAAAGTATGCAAGTTAAAGAAATCAATCTATGGATTGAAACAAGCATCTAGAAGCTGGAATCATCGTTTTGATGAGGAGGTAAAGAAATTTGGCTTCATCAAAAACGCTGATGAGGCTTGTGTGTATAAGAAGGCTAGTGGGAGCACAATAACTTTCCTGGTATTGTATGTTGATGACATACTACTATTTGGAAATGACATTCCAACCTTGGAAGGTGTAAAAACCTGGCTTGGAAGTTGTTTTTTCCATTAAGGATCTTGGAGAAGCCGCCTATATTCTGGGAATAAAGATCTATAGGGATAGATCAAGGCGGCTGATTGGTTTGAATCAAAGTGCATACATTGATAAGATCTTGAAAAGTTTCAAGATGGAGAACTCTAAGAAAGGTACCGTACCTATTCAAAGAGGAACGATATTGAGTACGACTCAATGTCCTAGCTCAAGGGATGAGCAAGATAAAATGAAGGCAATCCCATACGCATCTGCTATTGGATCCATCATGTATGCAATGATATGCACTCGACCGGACGTGTCATGCGCCTTAAGCATGACAAGCCGATACCAGCAAAATCCTGGAAACAGTCATTGGATGGCTGTTAAGAACATACTTAAGTACCTAAGGAGGACAAGAGATATGTTCCTAATATATGGATCTGGTGATGAAGAACTCGTTGTAAAAGGTTACACGGATGCGAGTTTCCAAACCGATCATGATGATTCTCGGTCACAATCGGGATATATTTTCATTCTGAATGGAGGAGCGGTCTCATGGAAGAGCTCCAAACAGGATGTGGTGGCTCTATCAACCACAGAATCAGAATATGTCGCCGCCTCATTGGCAGCTCAAGAAGCTGCATGGTTGAAGAAATTCATTGCCGATCTAGGGGTTGTCCCTTCCATTCAGGAACCCCTAGAGATCTTTTGTGATAAAGAGGGTGCGATTGCTCAAATCAAGGAACCTCGTGCTCATCAAAAGACTAGGCACATTCAGCGGAGATTCAACTACATACGAGATGAAGTTGAAAAGGGAAAGATATGTATTCGCAAAGTTCACACGGATCAAAACATTGCGGATCCTCTCACGAAGCTCCTTGAAAAGGCAAAGCATGAAGTTCATACTTGTGCCATGGGACTTCGATATTCTAGTGATTGGATTTGATCTGTAAATTTTGTATTAGGATATGTGGAACTCTTTATTATTTGAATAAAAGTATTTGGTTATAATGTTTCAATTAATGTTCCAATTTAGCATGTTTAATCCATGAGTAAATTGTTTACTCTAAATGTCCGTAGTCATTCATACTTGTGGGAACAAGTGTGAGGGTAAGATTATTATGAACTTAGATTGGTTGATATTCATAAGGATGAATATAGAGCAATGGGTTGCTACCAAGGTTCATAGATATTTGTGGGATACAAATATTGGACTAACCCGCATCTCAAATTTTACTACATGGAATCTTATTGATTGATCATAAGTAAATTTGAGTAAAGGCGAATATCATTTGGTATCCTCCGACCTGAGATACATATTGGGTTTTGATATTCACCAAGTATTATACCTTGAGCTAATTCTTCAATGTCCTGAAATAATGGACAACACATAAGGGTATGTTCAGGTATGACACAAGGTGTTTGTGAGAAACGTATGTAGTCAAGATGGAATTTGTTCCTCTTATTCGTTGAGAGCAAGATGTCTAAGGCCTTATTAAGTTAAATCAACAAGGAATGATCACTCTGTATCCTTGGATTTAACATGACATCTGTAACAAAAGGATAAATGATTGATTCACCTAAATCATTTCAAGTAGGGTACTTGAAAGGGATGATGTTATTGAATGGCTATAAGTCATGCGTATTAAGGGTAGTAAACCGTTGTTAGGCGGTATTTACTGCTTGCATCAATCTTCTATGAATCTTGGGCAAGTGGGAGATTGTAGGATTCTATGTGCCCAAGACACTTAGAATATTGATGTGGTTAGTACGTTATGATCCAAGCCGGATTATACCCAATGACAAGCTTAGCAAACACCAATTAATATTTAATTGATGATATGATCATGCAATTAAATATTTACACCAAATTTAGAAAATGGGTTTTCTAAATAAGTTGCATATGAGATGGAACAATTTATAAGGATAATTTGTTAATGAGTTTATTGTTATTTGTTTTGTCATTTAAAAGGGTTTAAATAACATTAATAACATATGAGTGTACTTTAATTAAATTGTTTAATTAAAGATTAAAGAAGACATATGTCACATTTTATATAAGTCTAGTAGATGACTTATTAATGTGTGACAAAAGACTAGTTTTAATATTGTGTGTGTTCAAGTTTTAAGTGGGAAACCTTGTGTTTTAAAAACATTTGGCCGCCCCCCCTTAATTGTTATTGGACCTTTGTTGCCTTGAAAACAAACATAAGTTTAACTAGTCTTGCACTCCTCATTCTCTTCTCTCCATACATGCAAGAACATCAAAAAAACTCTCTCCCTTTTCTCTCAAAAGCTACGGCGAAAGGCAGCAGCATTAAGGGTTTTGGAGAGCAAAATTTGTGGTGTTTTTGGTGTTGAATCTTCCTAACAAGAGGTGCTTGCAAGGAGGCTTGGGGTATACAAGCTTGAGGGCTCCTCTTCTTGGAGTCTAGGCTGCATATTCGACATCATCATCACCTTCATCTCATCCTCTTTCATCCACGTTTTTGAGCTACCGGAAGGTAGATATGGCAGCCCTTTGTGGCTGTCATATTATGTTGTTTTATATTTACATAGCATGTTTATTCACATATAATGATCCTTTGATATATGGGTTTGTTTCCTACATAAATATGGTCACTTAAGAACATGTTTTTCAGCTTTATAATCAAGTTTATAAAGTAATTATTCCGCTGCGTTTTCAGTAAGTTTAAGAGGTTAAACTATGTTTTGTGTTCTTACAAACCCATCAGATCATATAAAAATTTGTTTAGAAAGCATTTATCCATTAAATCAAATAAGACATTCAATGTAACTATTAATGTTCAAAAGCACCAAATTCTAAAATAGATCAAATCCATTATTTAGCAAATCTAAGCCCTATCTTACTAGCATGCTCCTTATATTTAGCTTGAGGCATAAGCTTAGTAAAAGGTTCTATTAGATTATGATATGTTTGATTTTTTCTTACTTTGATGTCCCCAAGTTCGAATACTTACTTTATTTTAGGAAAAGTGTTAGCTTGTCTTCCACTTCTCTATATACTAGAAACATATCTTTGGTTCTTCTCAAGTACTCAAGTATATTCTTTACACCAGTCCAATGACTTTCACCCATATTCTGTTAATATCTACTTATCTTGTTCAGCATGAATGATACGTCATGTCTAGTACATAATGTAACATCTTGAAAATTTTATACATAAAATAATAAGAATCGAAGGTTCAGGGTTAGAAATTAAAAGTTTGAGGAATTAGTGTTTCAACCTTGGTCGCAAACCATAACCAGGAGACTTGGCGGACCAACATGCGATGAATTAAGGTTTCAGGGATCTGGGTTACATAGCTGAATGCTACGTTTTCCGCAAACAAAATCCTCATATAATGACATGTGGCATACTGACGAGGCCTGAAAGTGTGATACGTATCATCCTGGAGTGATACGTGTCTGACAACGAGGCTCTCAGAGCAACACGTGGCAAATTCTAATCAGAACAAGGCACCTTCAACCACCATCGTTAGATAGTAGACCACCAACACCTTGCTTAGCGATTCATGATAGAACCCACAAACAAGCTATAAAATCCTGGACTTTGCAGTCGAATTTCACCAAAAAAACATGTGCCTTTTTGCCACTTGTACTCACATACCCCTATTATACCCCATGTAAGCTATTGTTTGACCAAGAAACTATCGTGGAGGTGCTATGAAAGGTTTAAAAGATCATAAGCAAGGATTCTAGCTACCTAGTAAGGTGAACGTGTTTCTCAAACTTTATGTGCATGCTTTATCTATATGCATAATTTTTATAAAATGCTCTCAAGTATGTTTATGAAATTTCTAATTATAAATGTTCACATTGTTAATTAAAATAGCATGTGACAATATTAATATTATTAAGCAAGGGTTTAAGCGAACATGACATATTATACATATATCGATCAAGGATGCATGATGTTTGAATTTATCAAAAATGTCTAGTAACATGATTCACCAGCTTATACTAACATTTTGCTTTTAATCCCATTTTCAAAAAAATGATGTGAACGTGTTAAGTTAAGATACGGTTTATGTTGTAAACCTAACATCATGGGAATGCCCACAAGAACTTATGAAGATAGGACATTAGACTTTGTGGTTCTTACCTTTGTACATCATATTTCAAAGTGTAATGTTTGTTTTGCCAAAAGCAATGTATGCTATTAAGAATATTCATATATCCTTTATATAATATGTGAATGTCCGTTAGTGTTATTGCAGGATCGGGTTTGTCACTTAAACACTTGTATTTCTCTCAAACTCACTTATGAAAACACTCAAATCAGATGAAGTAATGTCTTTTACAAGAGTTGATAATAATATAGTAAGTAGCAAAGGAACAAGCAGAAATATATTTTCAAGGCACTTGTATATATTACTTCTCAACTCAAGATATTACAAGACTCTTACAAGCATGAAACAAGAGTTACAATGAGAAACTATATATACTAGATCCTACAGCCGGATATACTTTGATACCAGCTGGAAACCTAAGACTAAAGCATATACTACAATGCTAAAGTTAAGGTATCTTAGATAAAGTATTATCTAAGATATGGTAGTCATGACATGTCCATGACTTACCTTTTGTCACCAACTAAAGATGGCAACTGTACTAACATAAAAAGGTAAACACTGGATTAAAGTATGGTCAACTACATGGCTTTTGAGAAAACGCCATGCAGTATCTCAGAGATTTGCAGCGGAGTGTCAGAGAGGCCATACTTATGTCCACTGGATAATAGGAGTGTCTTCCGAAGGTTAATTGGCTTCGGAAGAACAAGTTCTTCCGAAGCCACTTATACTTCGGAAGTGGCTTCTATGCTTCCGAGGCTATGAGGACTTCTGTACTTCGGAAGTTGACTTCAGATCTTTCTCTCTAAGTCTTGATCTTCGGAAGTAGGTTCTTTGTCTTCGGAAGTTGGAGTTTTCCTTCGGAAGTGTGTTTTACACTTTGTCTTGGAAGAGCTCCTTCTTCCTTCGAAAGTTCCATACTTAGCTTCGGAAGTCCTTTGTTTGTTGTACCAAAATCTTCTAAGTGACTTGGTTTTGGTTGCAACAGTCTTTTTAGATCCAACAAACTCCCCCTAGGCTGATGCTACCAAAACTTCACTTATTTCTGCTTCTCAAAGCTTTCAGTACCAGGGACAAAAGGTATTTGTTTGTTTCTTTGTTCTTCCCTGAAGTAGTGCTGAGAAGCTTGTACAAGTCATTGGTGGATAGGAGATCCAGTCTATCGCTCTGAATGACATGTACCCTTTGTTGTGTCCCCCTGAAGAGAGTTAGTTGACGAGAGTTATAGTCATACTCCCATCTAACCATGGACTCAAGTTCAGGACCTTCAACCATTTGTAGAAAGACTTTGCCTTTGGTTGCTGATCCCTTCCTTTCCTCCTCCTCTCTCAGTTTCAACTCCTCTTCAACCTTGCTTCTAGCAGTAAGCTCGGCCATATGAAGGCTGCCTAGATGATTTCTGATGTGGGCAGCTATATCAGAGTTTGAAGGGTTGGAGAATGGCTTCTCTGCTAACTCAGCAATGACAAACCTGCTCAAGTATAGCAGAGATGAGGCACTCAGCCTGTTGAGCTCTCCATTCTCTCTTTCAACAAAGTTGTGAGAAGAGTCTTCGAACCTCCACTGGATGATCTTCTTTCAGGGTGCAAGAGGTTGTCTTGGTACCCTGTCTCCTTTCTTAGTATCCAGTAGAGTCACCATCTTTCTCCTTAGCTTCTTTTCTTCCTCATTCAAAGTGTCTGAATTGAGGCCAAGGAGGTTTGTAGCTTGGTCCAAAGTTCCTCTGGGCAGATCAAGAAATTGATCTCTTGTGAGGGAACTAGAGGATCCGTCAACATAGGTCAAATTGACTGAATCCTCCTCTCAGGAGATGTCGCTCAGTGTTGTGCAGTTTATGAACTTTGTCTTGACTGCCTTGAATTCTTCCATGGAGAGATGTTTAGAAGGCTGAGGGGATGGTTTGATGGGTTGATGGGAGGTTGAAGTGTTTGGGTTCTGGCTAAGGTTTTGGGTTGGAGGATAGGTAGTTTAGGTGGTTGAGGTGAAGAGGTTGGTAGGTGTGATGGTGTAGGTTCAGGGGTGAATGGTTCAGAAGTTGGTTCGGTTTTGATTGGGAAGGAAAAGGGTATAGGTTCAGGTTGAGGTTGGGTTTGGAGTTTGGGTTTAATGGTTGCTTTGAAGGTCATCCCCTGTCCCCTTCTATACATCTCCTTCCTCTTCCCCGCGCGAATGTCAGCCTTAATGTCACTGACATGTCACTGGAGAGTCTTTTCTGACATGGGACCCACCTGCCTGCCAGAGAAGCCATGAGCTTTGAGATAACTCTTCATCTAGGCCTTCTCACCTATCTTCTTGGCAGCAGTCTGTCCTGCTTCCTCTTCCTTCTTCTTCTTTTGCAAAAGCTTTTCCCTTGCAGCTCTCTTTCTCTCTTTCTCCATTTGATCTTGCTCTTTTGTGAAGAGCCATAAGATCGTATCATTGTTATGTGGAGACAACTCTTCTTGAGAAAAACCTCTGGAGAGTAGGAAGGTTATCCTTTCCCTCCTGAGCTGCAGATCAGCTTCTCTTTCCTTTCTCTCCCTTTCTTCTTCTAAGGCCAACCTTGCAACTTCTTCTTTTTGCTGTTTTAGCAGCAAGGTTGCCTTTTCCAGCTCTATTAACTCCTCTAATGGTAGCAGAAGTACATCTTCAGTTGCAGCCCCTAGACCAACAAGTCTATCTATGACCTCTACTCTTTTTCGGTTGTTAACTGCCTCCTGGTTGGCTGCAGCTGCTTTGGTACTTGCAGCTAACAGTTTCCCAGTTGGAAGCCTACCTTTTCTTTTAAGCTTCTCCAACCTTTCTTCTTCCTGAAGCTCTTCCGAAGTCATCTTCCTCTTTTCTTTGATGTCTTCGGAAGTACTAGACTTTGGGGGTTCTTGGATGGAAGATCTAGGTTGGGTAGTAGAGATGGGAGCTGGAATTAATGCAAATGTCAGAGCTAAAGATTGGGTGAGAAAATCCTCCCTATTAACCTCAGATGCAAGTTCCAGAATTGCATCTGTGACTATTAGATCATCGGATAATGAGAATAGTCCTTCCGCAGCAGCAATCTCAGCTTCGGAAGTTTGAGATTGTTCTTCCGAGGCTTTGAATTGTGCTTCGGAAGTCTGTGAAAATACACTTTCTGTCCCAACTGTTTCAGTTGCTGGGCCATCAGTCCTTGTTTCCCCTTCGAAGTTTATCTCAGGTTCCACTTGGACCTTAGGTTGACCAACTTCCTCGATAGTGGTAGAAGGTGCATTCAACCTCTGAAGCTCTTGAGCTCCAAAGTAGATCACAGACATATCGGGGCTGGGCTGTTCTATAAGGAATTCCAATAGGAACTTGTTAAAGAACCTATTGAGATCTTGGAGCATCTTTTGATCCACTTGAAAAACAACTGGAGGAGGCTCAAGGAAAATTGCAGCTTGTTGCACAGGATACTTTGAGCTCAAGGAAGTGAGAGCTTGACTTTGGGTTTCCTCTTGTCTTTGACTTTGTCTCTGAACACACTCCCCCTTTTTGGTAGCATCATCCTGAGAGCTTGACGACCTAGAGGAAGAGGTCAAGGAGACCTGAATTGGTACATGCCTAACAAACCTCTCAATCTGTTTCTCAGCTAGTTTGGCCTTGAGAGTTTCAATCTCAAGTTGCTGAGTGGCAGACCTATCCTCTAAAGTCCTAACCTTTGATTCAAGGTTTGAGACTTTAGAAAGTAGGTCTTGAATTGTGAGTTTCATACTTCCCTCATCTTCTTTTGAATAATCATGGGGAGATGAGGTAACATACCTGGTATGTTCATCCTCACCACCAGATGTGGTTTCTTGGCGCCCTGGTTTCCCTTGCACAATGATGTCTCTTTCAGAGTCATCAAAGGGCATGGTTGCCGTAGATTCAGTCTTAGTTCCGTTACCACTGTCCTGAGGATCCATTGAGGCTCCTTCAGTAGTGGCAGCTAAATCTACATGAGTCCCCTCCACATTAGTGGGACTCACCTCAGTAAGGCTTTGCTGATGGGGGCTAGAGATAAGGGGTCTCTCTAGGCTCTGTTGATCCTTGAGAGGGTGTTGTGGATCAACTTCATTGCCTTTAAGAGACATAATCTCTTCACCAGCCCTAGTTAAAAGGTCAGTAAAGGATATGGAGTTGAAACCTAATGACCCGGGACTTTGATCAATGTCTAGAGGCATTGAGCCTGTGATAGGGCTGTCCCTTTTTGGCTGCTCAGGGGAGTATAGAGACTCTCCCTGAGGGCTATCAGCTTGGGTTTCGGGCTCATGGGTCTGAGACTGAGGAGACTCAAGATCCATATTGAGGTCAATTGTGAAGGATGGTTGGACCTCAGGCTGAGTGGGAGCCCTTTGTTCCACTCTAGCCTTTTTGGGTAGAACATGAGGAGCTTGTTCAATCAGAGTAGATTGAACAAGGGTTCGTTTGTGACGTCACTGATAGGTAAATGTAATGGGAGGAGAAGGTATATGCAGCAGAGTGAGGGTAGTTGCTGGTGTGGGTTCATCACCTGTGGGGTTAACAGGGATGTCACCAGGAGCCATTGGCTCAATCATACCTGGAAGAAGTGCAGTATCTCTTCTAGTGAAGTTGGTGGACACTCTCTTCAAGGTCTTGAAGATGGTCGGCCTCATTTGAGGAGCAGTCAGAGCAGCTGCACAGACAAGCTCGCTCTGGTCCAGCTCACAGTTGATTATGTGCTGGAGAAACCTGGGATACATGAAGAATGTGTCCCTTTGAAGATTTCCCATTAGGTTAGTCAGCACAAACCTTGAATAGGTGAAACGGAGGCTTTGTACCAACCCATGAACTAGGCACCCAAGTTCATATGGGATTTGATCCCATCCCCCAGATTTATTAGACAGGCAGTGAAGAACCACACGCAGCAGGAACTTCCATTTGTTGGAGAAGTTGAATTTGTAGACAGTTGACCTGCTGACATCTCCACCGTATCCCATTTGGAGATAAGAATTGTCCAAATCTGTTTTGGGGAATTCCGTTGGAGCGCCCTCATCATGAAGCTCGAGATGCTCCCTGATGATTTGTTCAGATATGACCAAATCCTGGCCACAAATGCTCGACCTTATAACACGAACCCCATTTAGGGTTTCAATCCGACCATTTGCCCAAAATTCAGACATTTGGTTTGAGTAAATCGTGGGGTTTACAGTCAGAGCAGTGTAGTATGAAGATTGGGTCAGAAAGGAAATGATGTCTGGGAAGTCAACATCCCTTGAAGAATCAAGGAGTGCGACTTGGTTGTGCTGAGGGTTTAGTGCCATTGAAAAAGATGACAGAAAGATAGTTCGGCATAAGGTAAATTGGAGAAGAAGAAAGCTTTTAGGGCAGTAATTTGGGTAAAAAGGATGTAAGTGATTAACCGGAAGTATTTAAATGGATGGAATGGCGGTTTAAAGGGGGTTTTGGATAAGACGATGTGAGCTTTCAGTGGATGATGTGACATGGGCGGTAAGGTTAGTCCATCTAAATAATCCGACATCATTAACAAAATCTTTACTTTTTACAGAGTGGGGCCCAAAAGATTTCCGTTACACAGTAAAATCTTTCTTCCGAGTATAAAGCATTTCCGAAGGTAATATTCTTCCGAAGGCAAATTTACTTCCGAAGGTAAATTAATTACATCCGAGAGTATATGTTGCCTTTCAAGTGGAGTGTGTTAAAAGCTTCGGAAGTAGATCTGATATGATATCAATCGCTTCTTTCGAGACTTAACACTCTTCCGAGAAGAAAATTATCCTGGGAGAAATTTGCTTCGGAAGATATGCAAAATATCTTCCGAGGGTTAATTTCTCTTCGGAAGATTCATACTTAGATAAAATTTAGAAAAAGATCTTTTGTAACAGGGCTTAAATTGTTTTGACATGAGACTTTACACATTAAAAGGTTTTCAAATGAGATTAACTAATCAATGTTTATCATCCCAATAGCTGTAATGAGATATTTAAATCTTTATTCATCAAAAGCTTTGGTGAACAAATCAGCATATTGTTCATTTGAGTCAACTTTGATTAGTTTGATAAGATTTTTCTCATGAATATCTCTAATGAAATGATACCTGATATCAATGTGCTTAGTCTTGGAGTGCTTCACTGGATTTTCAGTAATGGATATAGCACTGTTGTTGCCAATGTGGATAGGAGTGCTCATGAAGTTGAATCCGTAGTCTATCATCTGGTTTTGAATCCACAGCAGCTGAGCACAGCAACTAGCAGCAGCAATGTATTCAGCTTCAACAGTTGATATAGAGACACATGATTGCTTCTTGCATTGCCATGAGATGATCCTTCCACCAAGAAACTGACATCCACCAGATGTTGATTTCTTGTTGATGTTGCAGCCACCATAATCACTGTCAGAGTAACCATAGAGATTGAAATCACTATTTATTGGATACCAAAGACCTAGTTTAGGTGCTCCTTTGAGGTATATGAGAATTCTCTTGGCAGCTATTAGGTGAGACACCTTTGGAGCAGCCTGATATCTTGCACAAATGCAAGTTGCGAACATGATATCAGGTCTACTTGCTGTGAGATACATCAGAGACCCAATAATTGCTCCGTACTGATGTTAATCAGTATCTTCCTCCTCAGAATTAGGGCAGAGATTGTGGTTCTGGGTATAGGTGTTTTGCTGCTTTACAATCCTTCATATCAAATCGTTCTAAGATATCATTGACTTACTTAGATTGATTGATGAAGAACCCTTCCTTCAATTGCTTTACCTGAATTCCAAGGAAAAAGTTCCATTTTTTCCCATGGAACTCATCTCGAACTTCTTCTTCATAATGCTCTCAAAGTCTTTACACATTTGGTCATTTGAGGAACCAAGTATGATATCATCAACATAGACTTGAACGAGCAAGATGTCTTTCCCAGACTTTCTTATGAAAAGAGTCTTATCAATGGTACCTCTAGTGTAACCATTCTTTAGGAGAAATTGAGACAATGTCTCATACCACAGCCTAGGTGCTTGGTGCAGCCCATATAGAGCTTTATCCAACTTGCACACATAATTTGGATGCTGTGGATCTTCAAATCCTGGAGGTTGGCATACACAGACTTCCCAATCTATATCCCCATATAGAAAGGCACACTTGACATCAAGCTGGTAGACAGTGAAATTCTTAGATGCAGCATAAGCAAGGAAGATCCTAACTACCTCAAGTCTTGCAACGGGTGCAAAGACATCAGTATAATCGATTCCCTCCTCTTGTGTGTATCCTTGAACCACCAGTCTTGCCTTGTTCTTGATAATCAAGCCTCTATCATCTCTCTTGTTTCTGAATACCCATTTAGTGCCTATAGGTACTTGACCAGATGGTAGAAGACATAGGTTCCAAACCTTTTGTCTTTTGAATTGAAGCAGCTCCTCTTGCATTGATTCAACCCAGCTACTATCCTTCAAGGCATCTTCCACCTTCTTGGGTTCCATTTGGGATAAAAAGCATGAGTACAAGCAGACATTCCCATTATGACAAGAAAAAATAACTGAGTCTTTTTGGGGAATAGGGATCCGGGCGGTCCGGGGGGGACCACCATGGCGAGTTTGGCCTCTTGTTCTCACACCTTCAGAGACTTCCCCTATGATGTTTTCAGCTGGATGAGTGTTATGAATCCTGAGTCTAGGAATCACCTCCAGTTGCAAAGATAAGTCCAAATTGGACATATTTTGCTCAGGAGCTTGAATACTTGGTCCAGCTGTTGTTTCAAACTCATTCAATGAGGACTGATTGAATGAAAGAGAAACATCATCATTTCTTTGCTGTGAAGCATCATTAACAGTTGCATGTTCCTTCAAGATGGTGCTCTCATCAGCTTGGTGTTGTGTAGGATCACCTGAAGAGATTTGAAAGTCAGCAGATGAATCCCTTGTTGAAGTACCACTATCTCTTGAAATGGTTATACTGTCAGATCTTTCAATAGTGGGAACTTGATTTGCTGCAACTCTTGGAGAACTTGGAATAGGTCTGGGAAGCTCAAACAGTTGATCTTCATTAGAATCACTTTGAGCACCTGTTCCAGCTGAAACATTCTCACAAGATGGTTTAGAATAGTTTGGAAACAATTCTAAATCAAAGATATGATCAGGGCCATTCCCCCTAACACAAGGAGTGTGCTCATTGACTACAATGTTGGAAGATTCCTCAAATTGTTGATTTTTAATATTATAAACTCTATAAGCTTTAGAGTAGGAGGAATATCCAACAAAGATAGCATCATCTGACTTTTCAGCAAATTTTGCCAAATTGTCTTTTGCGTTAAGTATGGTATACCTGCTGCCAAAGGACCTTAGAAAGCCAATGAACGGTGGCCTCTTGTTCCATAACTCATAAGGGGTTTTTCCATGTGGCTTTACTACAAGAACTCTGTTCTGCACATAGCATTCAGTGCTGCTGCCTCTGCCCAGAATGTTAGAGGCAGCTTTGAATCAGCCAACATAGTCCGAGTAGCCTCAATAAGTGTCCTATTTCTCCTCTCAGCAACACCATTTTGTTGAGGAGTTCTAGGAGCACTATATTATCTAGCAATCCCTTTTGAGTTATAAAATGAGTCAAGAACTAGGTTCTTAAACTCAGTCCCTTGTTCACTTCTAATTATTTTAACCTTGTGATCAACTTGATTTTCTATTTTAAGAAAAAAAGATTTTAAAGTTTCAGCAGTTTCATCTTTGGTTCTTAAAAAGAATACCCATGTAAATCTAGTAAAATCATCAACAATCACAAGGCAATATGATTTCCTTCCAATGCTCATTATACTTGTGGGACCAAATAGATCCATGTGCAATAAGTGTAATGGAGTGGTGATGGAGTTAACAACTTCGGATTTATGAGAAGCCCTGTGTTGTTTCCCTTTCAGGCAAGCAACACAGTTATCTTTGCAGAAAAATTCGTTTTTAGGCAAACCATGTACCAAGTTATTTTTAGCCAATTTATTCATTGTCTTAAAATTGACATGACACATTCGTTTATGCCATAGTGTTGACTCATCACCATCAGCTTTGGAAAGAAAGCATGATACTTCTCCCATTGTGGAAGCATTGTTCATATCTAGCTTGTACATATCCCTTTTCCTGGGAGATCTAAGAAGCACCAATTCCTGAGGAATTGTCATCCCGGGTTTGAGGATAATGCACTCATGTTCTGTGAAGAGCATTTGATGCTTTTGATCACAGAATTGAGAAACACTTAACAGGTTGTGTTCAAGCTGTTTGACAAAATTAACTTTGTCAACTTTTAACTTTCCATTGGATATACTTCCTCTGCCAGAAATATTTCCTCCGGCCTCACCTCGAAACTGGACAAGACCTCCATCATAATGTTGAAATTGTTGAAGGAGAGATCTGTTCCCTGTCATGTGCCTGGAGCATCCACTATCTACAATCCAAATGTTGTTATTCTTGTCATATGGATGTCCCTGCACATAAGGTGAGATAATTAGTTTTGATTGGAAACCCAAGCCTTATTGGTCTTGGGTTCTTCCAATGATAATGACATAATTGAACCAAAATTTATGCATGGGGGTTCAATGGATGTCTTTAAAGAAGAGGTTTGGGCTACATCATCTTCTTTGATCTTCCATTCCATCCCTTGGTTGATCATAGAGGATGAGCTTGTTGAAGCTTTTGTAGCTTGGCATTCTTCCGCAGCTTCTTTCTTTTCGGAAGAAACCTTCACCACCTTCTCTTTCGAAGCAGTCTTCTTCTGGGATGGTTTCAAGGGGACTCTTTTTCTTTTCTGAGTCTTTACAGCTTTAACTTCTGAAGCCTTTTTTCGTTTCGGAAGAAGAATTTTCTTCGGAAAGAAGTCATGCTTCGGAAACAAGCTTTCCCTTTTTCATCACATGGACCATTTTATATGGTCCAAATGAGAAACCTTCCCTGACTCCTTCTTATTTAACATTATTTGCATAATGTGTGCTAGCAGGATTGTAGTAACAATCTTTGGCCATGTGGTTTTGCAGACCACACATTATGCATGCAATGTTAACTTTTTGGGAATGAGAGGAATGCTGTTTCTTGTTCTTTTTCTCTTCATCAGCAACCTTTCCCTTTAATTTCTGATCCTTTGGTAGGATAGGAGTACTGGTACTGCACTCCTTTCCTGAATCAGAATTTCCAAACACCTGGAATCCAGCTGAGATGAATACACCCTTTTGCTTTGGGTCTATCTTTAGCATGGACTCAGCCACTTTCTTGGCAGTTTTTCTGGCTGCCTTAGCTCTACTTCTTCTGGCTTTGGTGGTCATGGTTTGATCATCATTGGCTGGAGAGGGTATAATTACCTGATCCTTCCCTGTGATGGTCTACATAGTTGCATCATTCTTTGACTCATAAGAAGGTGGGTCAGCAGATGAAACCCTTTGCTCTTCAGTACCACACCTTGGTTGTCTTATAGACTCATAAGAGTGTGGTGGAGCAATTTCATTGGTTCCCAACCCACCTTTGTTTTGATAACAAAGTTTTGAGTGAGAGGATGATGCAAGAATGGCTTGGAAGTTTTGCTCGGAAATAGCATACTTCCTGGCTTGAGCCTCAGCAGTGACAAGCTGGGCTTGAGCCTCAGTCAATTTGGATATTAAATCCTTGATTTGAGTCTTGTAGTTTGTATGTTCATGTTTTAAGAGGGACACAGTTTTCTCTAACTCCTCAATTTTTCTTTGGTAGTCAGATTCAGCCCTTTTAAAGTCAGATTTTAAAACATTTAAAGACTCAATATCATATTTAATTTCCATATTGTAGTCTTGATACAGTTTAACCTTAGTAATACAGGCAGGAGTACAGAGATGTTCATATACCTTGTTTTCATCTCTTCCGTCCATGAGTGCTTGAGCAGGAGTCACATCCTGAACCATAAAGCTCCAGTCAACTTCTTGAGCCATTGCAGCAGTCTCTGTTGACTTTCCGGTGGGCTTTGGTATAGAGGGATGTGTGGAGGCTTGTGGGGTTCCCGGGTTGGACTTGGGAGCCTTGCATTCCCTTGCAAAATGACCAAGTTGGTTACAGTTGTAACATTTGGCCTTGCTTTTGTCAAACCCAAATTTGCTGTTGATTGGGTTCTGAGGGAATTACCTTCCCGTTCTCTTAAAGAACTTCTTTGCTCTGTAGGTTAGAAGAGCCATTTGTTGGACTACGTCCACGTATTCCACGTCATCTGGGCTAAAACACTCTATATCATCAAAGCAGTATTGATAGTCATTTGAGTGTCCACTTCCTGAGACAAAAGCACAGCTATCCTGAAAAGAGCTTTGCTGAGCTTGTTGAGACCTTGGAGTCTCAGGAAATGTGATGTAAGGCCCAGAAGAACAAGATGGCTGCTGGGTGTAAGTCAGGTATTGCTGAGACTGGGAGATTCCTGAGCCTTCAGCAACCATTAAAGCGTTGCTAGCAGGAAGACTCAAGGGTCAACTTGTCTGATGACCCCTCTTACTTTCCATTTCCAAACGGTATCCATCAAGTATCCCATAGAGTTCGGTCATGGTGAGTGTATTCAGATTCTCTGTTCTCTTGATAGAGACACACTAGAATGTCCACTCATTGGGTAGAGCACTCATGAACTTTCTTGTAAGGTCTCTGAGTTCATGAGTAATTCCCATAGATTGAAAGGAAGAATTGAGGTCCATGTACCTGAAATATTGCTGGCTAAGAGTCTCTCCAGCAACATAGGTGAAGTTCTCAAACTGCTGCTTCAGTGAGTCCTTCTTGGAGTCATTTGAGCTTGAGTACATTTGAGCAAGCGCATCAAAGAGTTCTTTGGCAGACTTACAATGCTCAAACCCCACCATGATAGAGTTTGGAATTGCAGTCATAAGAACAGTCATAGCATTGTTGTCTATGTCAAGCTTCTTCCTGTCTTCATCAGAATAATCTTCAACGGCTTTCTCAATCATGGCACCGTTTCCACCAGCTACTTTTGGCTTATACGGGCCATTGACAATGGATTGCCACATCTTGCTGTCTTGATACCTGATGAAGCCTTCCATTCTTCTGCTCCAAGACCTGAAGTTTTCAGGGGTGATGATGGGAGCTTTGGTCATCGTCCCCATCTCTACTTCAGATTTGTTGAGGGCCATTTTGAGTGAGGTATAAGGAGGAGTGAAAAACTGGTTGATTAGGATGGTAAGATCTCACAATCAAGAGCCTAAAAAGCTCTGATACCAATTGCAGGATCGGGTTTATCACTTAAACACTTGTATTTCTCTCAAACTCACTTATGGAAACACGCAAATCAGATGAAGTAATGTCTTTTACAAGAGTTGATAATAATATAGTAAGTAGCAAAGGAACAAGCAGAAATATATTTTCAAGGCACTTGTATATATTACTTCTCAACTCAAGATATTACAAGACTCTTACAAGCATGAAACAAGAGTTACAATGAGAAACTATATATACTAGATCCTACAGCCGGATATACTTTGATACCAGCTGGAAACCTAAGACTAAAGCATATACTACAATGCTAAAGTTAAGGTATCTTAGATAAATTATTATCTAAGATATGGTAGTCATGACATGTCCATGACTTACCTTTTGTCACCAACTAAAGATGGCAACTGTACTAACATAAAAAGGTAAATAGTGGATTAAAGTATGGTCAACTACATGGCGTTTTCTCGGTATCTTAGATAAAGTATTATCTAAGATATGGTAGTCATGACATGTCCATGACTTACCTTTTTTCACCAACTAAAGATGGCAACTGTACTAACATAAAAAGGTAAACAGTGGATTAAAGTATGGTCAACTACATGGCTTTTGAGAAAACGCCATGCAGTATCTCAGAGATTTGCAGCGGAGTCTCAGAGAGGCCATACTTATGTCCATTGGATAATAGGAGTGTCTTCCGAAGGTTAATTGGCTTCGGAAGAACAAGTTCTTCCGAAGCCACTTATACTTCGGAAGAGGCTTCTATGCTTCCGAGGCTTTGAGGACTTCTGTACTTCGGAAGTTGACTTCAGATCTTTCTCTCTAAGTCTTGATCTTCGGAAGTAGGTTCTTTGTCTTCGGAAGTTGGAGTTTTCCTTCGGAAGTGTGTTTTACACTTTGTCTTCGGAAGAGCTCATTCTTCCTTCGGAAGTTCCATACTTAGCTTCGAAAGTCCTTTGTTTGTTGTACCAAAATCTTCTAAGTGACTTGGTTTTGGTTGCAACAGCCTTTCTAGATCCAACAGTTATATACCTTCTTGAGAGAGGATTTGATTATTTTGATCATCTCAATTATAGAAATAAAACATTTGAGACAAATGGAAATAGAAGTTCAATTAGTGAAGTTGATTATTTGTAAAATTATTCTAAAAAGACTTCCGCTGTTGTTTAGTAAAACATTGATAACATAAATTGGGACCTATTACATGATACCAACCAATCCGGATTACTAGCCTAGGGTGTACCCAACCCGTCCCAATGTTATTTTATCAATGTTTTATTTACACAACAGCGAAAGTCTTTTTAAGATATTTTTACAAATAATCAACTTCACTAGTTGATTTTCTATACTAATTTGTTTTAAATGTTTTATTCCTCAAATTGAGGTGATCAAAATAATCAAATCCTCTCTGAGGAGGTATTTTAACACTGAGGGTTGAATTCAAACATTCATGTATTTTATATAAATGATTTATGAATATCCTTAATAGCTTACATTGCTTTTGATAAACAAAACATTAGACTTTGAAATATGATGTACAAGGATAAGCCTACAAAGTCTAACAATCCCATCTTTATAAGTTCTTATAAGCATTCCTATGATGTTAGGTTTACAACATAAACCTTATTTGAATTTAACAAGGTCACCTCATTTATTTCAACTTAACATGTATCAACACAAATAATAAGTCATATGTAGTAAATTATATGGCATGCATGATTGAAATAATGGCAGAAGAATACGAAACTCCAACCGTCTTCTTCTTATATTCTTCTGTTTGAGGACGCTGATTATGATCCAATATGGTTCCATGTGCTATCGGCAAGCATCCCCTTTTGGAATCATGCATTGAAAAGAATTAATGGACCTTGTCAATATATGTACTTCGACTTATATTCATAAGCTACTTCAATATATATCTCTAAGTATTTATTCCTAGAATATAGGCGGCTTTGCCAAAATCTTTCATTGTGGAACATCTAGTTAACCATGACTTATGTTGTGGTCACTTAGAAGGACTAAATTGACTCAACGTTTATGGTGGACGATATCACACCTATCAACAATTCACTTATGGCAATTATTTCACCAGCCCTTAACAAGGTAGCTAAAAAATTTTGCACTATATAATGCATAGCCAATGTCAATTTGTATAAGGCTCATAATCTTGAAATGTTAAATATAGTTGAATCTAATTAGATTTTAAAAATTAATTTCAAAAAGAATCTTTAGCTTAAAAGGAAAAGACAAATCTATTAGAGAAAATCATTTCATCCTTAAAACATGACCTAACTAATATTGAAACCCAGATTGATGAGCTTTTGGCCTGACTGAAATCTACAAAGGATGATCTAGAAATAGGTTAGTAGATAAGTATGCATGTTAGTCTAAGAAATTTGAAAATAATTTTTCAATAAACAAAGATTTTCAAAAATATGCCAAAACAAAACTAGTCTAGGACACATTGTTATTAAACCTCCTCATGTTTACACTCTAACATACACCCTAAGATGAAACCTGGATAAATAACCTATCAAAAATGCTAATCCAAATCCAAAAATTGATGAGATTATAGAAGTAGAAGATATTGATATCTCTCAAGATGAGATAGTTTAAAGCAATAAAGATTTAAGGGAAAATTGAAACCACAACATCTCTAACAGTAACCAAAGTTTGTCAAAGCAGACAATAAAGCAATACGTAGCTCCATGAGGAAGTCACCTTTACAAATCAAATCATATTTGTAAAGGAAACTTCAAAGGAAAGTCACAAATGTTCCTTAGATTTATCTAATGAATACTTCACTTGCTCATCTAGATCAACATCACCCAAATCATAAAAGAAGATATTTAACATGAATGTACAAAGAACGTGAATGATAGAAGTTGTTGTGTAAGCACATCTAAGTTAGTAACATCAAAGAACTCAAATTCTAATTATGAAGGTGAATGATCAAAGCCTTATGTTAAAAAGTCCCTTAAGGGAACAATAACATATCATAACTACAAGCACCCAAGAAAGTAGATTGATCTTAATCTTATGTTTATCATATTTTAATACAACTGATGAAGATGGAACAACTTCTTAAAGTAGTTAAGGAGAATGAAGATAAACATTGAAAAATAAATAATAATAAACATTAAAAGATGATAAGAGGCAAGATCATGAAGTGCTTGATGTGTGGGGAGTATGATCATCATGTAAAGGATGTTATTACAATCTAATGAACATGAACTACCATCAAAGAAACTTACAAAACATAATAAAAGAGTTGAATAAAAGAAAGGAATAGTTTTAGAAGAAATTTTTTTTGCGGATTAAAAAATGCTTCAAAGATGAAATGAACTTACGAAGCTATTAACTATTACAACTAGTCAAAGGCTTTGAAAGTAAAGAAGCCTTCAATAGTCAATGGGTAATGTACAATGACACGGAATGAGAAGGTCACACCTTCAGAATTCGAGAAGGTTTGGAAGACAATAAACCCTTAGCAGCTAATAAGCCTTCAACAGGAAAAAAGTCATCGGAAGCAAATATGGTAACTAAAGCCACAAAGAATTAGAAGCTAGAGGCTCTCCATGATTATGATGGAGAACAAAAGCCTATCTTATGATTTACCAACTTCTAAGACTCAATCATTAGTAGCCAAAGCCTTTCCATTACCCAAAGTAAAGAAAATATGGAGAGTCAGAGCAACTATTCCTGATACATTTACCAACACATAAAAGCTTACCTTCAAGAACATCAAACCACTTTTAAATATAAAGAGGTTTACTTACTATAATTAATTCAAAGATTATATATAATGGACAATTACAAGCTAAACAAAACTCATAGATTATATATAATGGACGTTCCACGCACAAGACTAGTGAAAGATCTCTTCAAAACAACATTAACAATATAATGGAGAACCTAGTGCTTTTGGAAGTAAAGCAAAGGGAGACCATGTTATTGGTAGGGAATCAACAAGTATGGATGGGTGAGCTTTAAAAAGGTGAATTATGTGAAGGAGTTAAACTTAAATCTCTTATCTTAAGTATATGATAAGCAATATGGTATGTTGTTCAACCCACTTGAGTGTTTTGTCCTAACTTATGGGTTCATTATTCCAAATGATAAAATCTTGCTAAAAGCACGCAAAAAAGACTATACACATGCTGGATATGAAGAATGCATCTCCTTTTAGAAATGTATCATATTTAATATGCAAGGCATATCATAACTAATAATCTCTTTGAAACAAAAGACTAGGCCATGTAAACTTTAATAACTGATTTGGTAAAGAACTTACCAAACAAGGAGTTTACTTGTGCTTATCACTATGTCGCTTATCTTAAGGGTAAACAACACAAGTCCTCTTTTAAGTCCAAAGAAGTAAACTTTGTTACCTCTCATCTTCATCTGTTAGAAATGGATCTAGTTGGTCCTATAGCATTTAAGAGTTTGAAAAGAAAATCTTAGTATCTTACAATTATTAAGGTACACTTGAATGTTCTTCCTTGAAATCAATGATAAAATTTCTGGAACTTTGAAGTGATTTATTTCATAGTTGAAAATGAGATTGATTTTAACGTTAAGATAATTATATATGATCAAAAACTGATTTCAAGAACTATGATCTTGTCTCCTAATGTGATACCAAAGGTACTTCTAGAAAATTTAGTGCTCCTAGAATGTTATAAGAAAATGGTATTTTATAAAAAAGCGAAAGTGGACACTTGTGGAGGTTGGAAGTATCATAATTAAATTCTAAACTACCAATAACATTCGAGGTTCAAGTAGTTACCACAACATGCTATGTTATGTTCAGAATAAAGTGTTAGTGTTAAAGACACATGAGATGACTACTTAAGAGATATAGGACAAAAAAACTATACATTGGGTTCCTAAAAGCCTTTAGATGTCCCCTACACCCTTTTACCAAAGATAGTATCCAAATTTGTTAACAAATAAGTAGATTGGTACTTGTAAGGCCCCGTTCCCAGGACACCTACAGTTGGTCATTCATCGCACATAAAACATATAATTACATTTGCCTTATAAAAATATTGCAGCGGAAACATTCAAAAATGACATCTCATTTCATTATAAACACTTTTGCCAAATAATACATCATTATCTGATTACAAAATACATGTTTGCATTATATCACAAAAGCATTATAAATGGATGCCATCCCAAAAGAGCCGAGTAGCCTTGCAGTGCCATCCTCAGCAATCATTACCTGCCAACTGGAAAACATACAAAAAGTCAGCGTTGCTGAGTGAGTTCTAGTTTTATCATAAAACATACTTTACTTTCATTTAAAACCGTTCGTTACTTTTGCATGATCACACATCATACGTACACATAGATAATATCTTTATTATCTCCTTCATTCATCCATTCGTTCGTTCATTATAACTTTACTTGCGTATTGGATATCCTCCGTACCAATACCATATCCTACACCTCGAACAATTTAGCTACTGGGCCGAAGTCAATAATTGAAAAGCTGAGCGTATTCCGCAGTACTAGAGGTAAGCGGTAGAGGTTCTACATAAATGGTCGATCACAAAGAAGGACCCGATATCCGATACATGCAAGACTTTTCATTTATTTCCACTTTACGTTACATAATACTTCATTTCATTCATTATCATAACACGTAAAGCCACAGGAAAGACAAACATACATCATATAAAGGAACATATCATACACAGAAATCATCATCATACAGGGCAACATCATACATACATAACATGCATAAACATGCAACATCATCATCATCATGCCCGACATACTTTCTAAGGTCATACACTCCTCTTACATGCTCTTACGGGAACCTTCACATCAAAACTTACATCTGCACTTTCCCCCGAAAGTCAGAAGTCGAACTACACTTTCCTTCGAGTGCAACAGCCCTATTCATGCGTATGGACACCCTTCAGTCGCATGGCCTCCATGCGACTGAACATCATGCGATTGGACTCATGTGGATGATCATCTATGCGAATGAACACCCAGTCGTGCGTATGGACCTCATGCGGATGGAACTAATGCGAATGAGCACCGATGCGACTGACCTCATGCGAATGGACTCATGTTACTAAGCACCTATGCGACTGGACCTTCAGTCGTATGACTCCCCATGCGACTGGACTCCCAACCGTGCGACTGAAACCTTAGTCGTGCGATTGAACCCTCAATCGTGCGAATGAATCCCAATCGTGCGAATGACCCTCAATCGCCTCTCAATCGGCCATATGGCCTTCATTCGGTCGCATAGCCCTAGCTGATGCAGAATGGAGTACATCCCGAACCCAATCTGCCATTTTTGGCCTCCAAGCTCATCCAAACCCATTCTAAGCCTAAATTAACCATCTCAGACCTTAGGAATGCATAACACAACACCCTACAAGCACACACAAGCCCAAAAACATACTCTAAACACATCACACGCAACACACCCAAATGGGTCAAACACATACACATACACATACAAAAACGGGTTTTTGATGCTTTCCAGCCCCAAAATCAGTTGAAAACAAGTAAAAGTGGAGTCCTAAAACTCACACAAATGAGCACAACGACAAGGGCTTCGATTTGGCTTGCTACACGACGATTTTGGCCACCCGAACCACCCGAATCGACCCTTTCTTCCTCTTTTCTTCCTTTCTCTCTTCTCCTCTCTTTGATAGCTGAAAATGTGAGTGTGGGGGAGAGGGTAAGGGCTGCCCTCTCCCTTATATACTCCCACTCACCCGACTTTATTTTGTTGGCGAGTTTGGTCCCTCGACTTTGGACTTTATTTCTTTTTCTTCCTTCGTCGGCTTCAAAATAATAAATAACCGGGTGTTACAAGTCCACCCCCCTTAAATAGGCTTCGTCCCCGAAACATGTTATTCTTCGAACAAACGTGGATAATGTTGTCTCATTTCTTCCTCAGTCTCCCACGTTGACTCGGATCCTTTTCTGTGCTTCCATTGTACACGCACCAGAGGAACCACTTTATTTCTCAGCCTTTTCTCTTTCCGATCGATGATTGCCACTGGTTGCTCCACATGATTGAGCCGTTCGTCTACTTCGATATCCTCAAGTGGAACAATCATTCTTCATTAGATAAGCACTTCCTTAGATGAGATACATGGAATGTCGGGTGAATTCCACTTAACTCATCCAGTAACTCCAGTCTATAGGCCACCTCTCCCACTCGAGCGATGATTCGGAAAGGGACTATATACCTTGGGCTCAACTTACCCCGCTTCCTGAATCGGATAATACCCTTCCAAGGTGAGACCTTCAACATAACCCGGTCACCCACCTGGAACTCAATTGGCCTGCGTCTTTTATCAGCATACGACTTCTGTCTATCTTTGGCTGCCTTTATAAAGGCTTTAATCTTCTCAAGCTTCTCAGTCGTAGCCTCGATTACCTCGACGCTTCCCAATTCTTTCTGACCAATATCACCCCAACAAACGGGTGTTCTGCATCTCCTACCGTATAACATCTCATATGGAGGCATACCAATGCTGACATGATAGTTGTTGTTGTATGAGAATTCGGCTAACGGTAGGTGGTCATCCCAACTTCCACCAAAATCAATCACACATGCCCGAAGCATGTCTTCCAGTGTCTGAATGGTCCTTTCTGACTGACCATCAGTCTGGGGATGATAAGCCGTGCTAATATGTAACCTCGTCCCCATAGCGTCGTGGTATTTCTTCCAGAATTTAGATGTAAACCAGGTGTCACGATCAGAGACAATAGACACCGGCACACCATGACGAGTTACAATTTCCTTGATGAATAGATCAGCCAACCTCTCAGATGAATATGTCTCGCGGATCGATAGAAAGTGAGCACTATTCGTCAAACGGTCAACTATCACCCATATGACATCGTACCCTTTCGGGGTACGCGACAGCTTCGTAATGAAATCCATGGTGATGTGCTCCCACTTCCATTCCGGTATATCCAAAGGTTGGATCTTCCCATACGGCTTTTGATGCTCGGCTTTCACCTGTAAGCAAGTAAGGCATTTACTCACATACTCCACCACATCACGCTTCATACCCGACCACCAATATTCCTTCTTCATGTCATGGTACATTTTCGTGGCAACAGGATTAATGGAGTACCGAGTCTTGTGAGCTTCATCCATTATCCTCACCCGTAGATCCCCAAAACGAAGAATCCACACACGATCGAATCGGGTTCTAACACCAAGTGTGTTTTCACCCAATTCCCCAACCAGACCTCTCATTCTTTCAGAGTTAAGATGATCTTCTTTCAATGCCTCATCTTGAAACTCTTTGACTTGCTTCATTACATCAGAGGTCATGATAAGTTGATATGCCTTCACCCGAATCGGCTCGGGCCTCTCTTTCCGGCTAAGGGCATCAGCCACCACATTGGCCTTGCCCGGATGGTAGTGGATTTCACAATCATAATCCTTTATAAGTTCCAACCACCGTCTCTGCCTCATGTTTAGATCCTTCTGCTCAAAGAAGTACTTCAGGCTCTTGTGGTCAGTGAAAATGGTGCACTTCGTCCCGTAAAGATAGTGCCTCCAAATCTTTAGCGCAAAGACCACAGCTGCCAGCTCCAAGTCATGAGTAGGATAATTGACCTCATGAACCTTCAACTGCTGGGATGCATAGGCTATAATCTTTCCTCTCTGCATTAACACGCACCCCAACCCCGAGTAGGAAGCATCAGAATAGACCACCAGATCTTCGCTTCCATCGGGTAGTGACAGAACAGGAGCTTGAGCCAATCTCGCCTTCAGTTCCTCGAATGCCTTCTCTTGAGCTTGGCCCCATACGAACTTCACATCTTTTCGGGTCAACTTAGTTAGTGGAGAAGCAATCTTAGAGAAGTCTTGAATGAATCTCCTGTAGTAGCCCGCCAAACCCAAGAAGCTACGAATCTCGGATGGCGTCTTCGGTGACTTCCATTGCATAACCGCCTCCACTTTCACCGGTTCCACCATAATCCCGTCGGGATTCACCACGTGACCCAAGAATTTAACCTCGCGCAACCAGAACATCCACTTGGAGAATTTAGCATACAGCTTCTCCCTTATCAATGTCTCTAGAACCTCCCGAATGTGACCGGCATGCTCAATCTCGCTTCTCGAATAAATCAGGATATCATCGATAAACACAATCACTGATTTATCCAGCATCGGCCGACACACACGGTTCATCAAATCCATAAAAGCAACTGGCGCGTTGGTCAAACCAAAAGACATGACAAGAAACTCGTAGTGACCAAAGCGCGTACGGAAAGCTATTTTAGGAATATCCTGTTCTTTCACATTCAGCTGATGGTAACCACATCGAAGATCTATCCTTGAAAACCAACTGGCACCCTGAATCTGATCGAACAAATCATCTATCCTCGTTAAGAGGTATCGGTTCTTAATCGTCAACTTGTTCAGCTCACGGTAGTCAATACACATCCTCATACTACCGTCTTTCTTATTCACAAACAATACCGGAGCACCCCAAGGAGAGATACTCGGTCTAATGAACCCCTTATCAAGCAGCTCATGCAACTGCTCCATCAACTCTTTCATCTCGGTCGGAGCCAACCGATACGGTGCCTTGGCAACAGGTTGGGCTCTCGGTATCAGATCAATCTAAAACTCGATCTCTTTGTCAGGTGGCGCTCCTGATAAGTCTTCTGGGAACACGTCTAGAAAGTCCCGCACAACTGGTACATCGGCTAGTTGTGGTGTTGGCGTATCCACATCCTTTACATAGGCCAAGTAGGCACTACATCCACGCCTCATACACTTTCCCGCCACTGCCATCGAGATCACCTTTGGAATCGTAGTAATCCGATCCCCATACACCATCACTGAACTACCGTCAGGCGCTGACAACTGAATCATCTTCTTGCGACACACAATGTTCGCCTCGTAGTCTACTAACCAATCCATCCCAAGAACCAAATCAAAACCACCTAAGGTCATCACAAACGGTCTAACGGGAAACTTATGACCCTTAACTTCCACATCATAGTTCTCTATCATCTCAGAAATCCTGGTAGACTTACCTATGGCAGTTTCTACATCAAAGGACGCATCAACACGTCTACTACTAACAGGAAGCTTAGCACAGAAAGCAACAGAAATAAAACTCTTACTAGCACCAGAATCAAATAACACAGAAGCTAAAGTTTGGTTCATTAGAAACGTATCGGACACAACATCAGGGTCCGTCCTAGCTTCCTCCTGTGTCATGGTGAATGCCCTGGCGCTCGCCCTCGGTCCTTCACTTCCCGTCTTCTTCACCCCAGAACTCTCAGCCCTCGGCTTCTTACATTCTCTGCTCATATGCCACTTTCCCCACAGTTAAAACATTTGCCCGCCAGGCAATCCTTCGCCATATGCCCTGTCTTCCCACACTTGAAGCACACATTCAAACCCAGCCTACATTCTCCCACATGCTCCTTTCCACACTTGCCACACCTCCTCGATCCCGCTCCCGGTGTGGCCGCGCGGCGGTCATCCACCCGTGCCTTTTTGTTCCCCATCGGGGCATCACCCCGACCAAACCTTCTCCCATTCCAGTTCCGATCACCACCACCCCTCTTATTTGCTTCAGTCACCACCACTTCCCACTCATCATATAGCCTTCCGGCCAAATCGACCGCAGACCTAAACGTGCTCGGCCGGGCGGCGATCATATGCCTGAGAACATCCACCGGTAAGCCCTGAATGTACCTCTTGATCTTTCGAGACAGAGGCATCACCTGATCCAGCACCAACTGTGCCATTTCATTGAATTTGGTGGTGTACTGCTGGTGTGTCATGGTTCCCGCCTCCAGCTGCAGGAACTTCCTCTCTATCTTATCCATCTCCCTGTGAGGACAGAACTCCTCAATCACCATCTTCTTCAATTCAGGCCATCTCATTCTCCCAATTACCCGGTTACCCTCAGCTTGGACAATGTTGTCCCACCAGTATAGTGTCGAGTCCACAAATGAATGAGTGGCAAACTTCACCTTCTGATCTTCCCGGCACTCGCTGATGTCGAGAACAGCCTCCATCTCTCTCACCCATCGGTAAGCAGCGGCAGCATTGCCATTACCGTCGAAATTAGGGGGCTTGCATCTCATAAACACCCCATAGTTACAGCCTCGTGCCACCTCTCGCACAGGCTCATCTTCCTCTTCCTCGTCTTCATTATCCGAGAAAATCGTTTCAGGCTCCGGTTGCTCTCGTTCCCCCAAAGACCTGTTTCTCTCCTTTCTTTCTCCCTCTTTCACCACCTTAATGACTTCGGTCATCACAGATGGTAAGATTGTCTGCATGACCCAGTGTACTTCTTCAACAACAGCCTCCTTTACCGAGGCCCTCAGGTTTGCACTCTCATCCCCAGCTTCCGGATGAGGGGTCTCTGGTTCTTCAGGAACCACTTTTTCAACCCTTGGCCTCCCTCTTTTGGGTCGCGACTCAACATCAGGCCTGCCACGGCCGCCACCCCTAGAAGCTTTAGAAGATCTACCTCCAGCCATTCTCTAACTCACACTGAAAGATTCAAACACCAACACGGTCATTCAAGGAAATAGCTCAGTTTATGTCAAGTATAGTAAGTCCCTAATTACAGTGGCCAGTTGTGATTAGCCACTTACTTTACTCTTCATACCCCAAGCATTACCTGTCCTGACTACATCAGTATTTAAATCTACATACAACACATAACCACATACCATGCGCACATAAAACTGATTAACTTTAAGAAAATACCTGATGACACGCAGCTACTCAGATTGGCACCCCATTCCCTTTTCGTCCCAGTTTCAGTTTAAGTTAAGGTTTATTTGAAAATTTTACCCATTTCACTTAAACTTTGGCTCTGATACCAACTTGTAAGGCCCCGTTCCCGGGACGCCTACAGTTGGTCATTCATCGCACATAAAACATATAATTACATTTGCCTTATAAAAATATTGCAGCGGAAACATTCAAAAATGACATCTCATTTCATTATAAACACTTTTGCCAAATAATACATCATTATCCGGTTACAAAATACATGTTTGCATTATATCACAAAAGCATTATAAATGGATGCCATCCCAAAAGAGCCGAGTAGCCTTGTAGTGCCATCCTCAGCAATCATTACCTGCCAACTGGAAAACATATAAAAAGTCAGCGTTGCTGAGTGAGTTCTAGTTTTATAATAAAACATACTTTACTTTCATTTAAAACCGTTCGTTACTTTTGCATGATCACACATCATACGTACACATAGATAATATCTTTATTATCTCCTTCATTCATCCATTCGTTCGTTCATTATAACTTTACTTGCGTATTGGATATCCTCCGTACCAATACCATATGCTACACCCCGAACAATTTAGCTACTGGGCTGAAGTCAATAATTGAACAGCTGAGCGTATGCCGCAGTACTAGAGGTAAGCGGTAGAGGTTCTACATAAATGGTCGATCACAAAGAAGGACCCGATATCCGATACATGCAAGACTTTTCATTTCTTTCCACTTTACGTTACATAATACTTCATTTCATTCATTATCATAACACGTAAAGCCACAGGAAAGACAAACATACATCATAATAAGGAACATATCATACACAGACATCATCATCATACAGGGCAACATCATACATACATAACATGCATAAACATGCAACATCATCATCACCATGCCCGACATACTTTCTAAGGTCATACACTCCTCTTACATGCTCTTACGGGAACCTTCACATCAAAACTTACATCTGCACTTTCCCCCGAAAGTCAGAAGTCGACTACACTTTCCTTCGAGTGCAACAGCCCTATTCATGTGTATGGTCACCCTTCAGTCGCATGACCTCCATGCGACTGAACATCATGCGATTGGACTCATGTGGATGATCATCTATGCGAATGAACACCCAGTCGTGCGTATGGACCTCATGCGGATGGAACTAATGCGAATGAGCACCTATGCGGCTGACCTCATGCGAATGGACTCATGCGACTAAGCACCTATGCGACTGGACCTTCAGTCGTATGACTCCCCATGCGACTGGACTCCCAACCGTGCGACTGAAACCTTAGTCATGCGATTGAACCCTCAATCATGCAAATGAATCCCAATCGTGCGAATGACCCTCAATCGCCTCTCAATCGGCCGTATGGCCTTCATTCGGTCACATAGCCCTAGCTGATGCAGAATGGAGTTCATCCCGAACCCAATCAGTCATTTTCGGCCTCCAAGCTCATCCAAACCCATTCTAAGCCTAAATTAACAATCTTAGACCTTAGGAATGCATACCACAACACCCTACAAGCACACACAAGCCCGGAAACATACTCTAAACACATCACACGCAACACACCCAAATGGGTCAAACACATACACATACAAAAACGGGTTTTTGATGCTTTCCAGCCCCAAAATCAGTTGTAAACAAGTAAAAGTGGGGTCCTAGAATTCACACAAACGAGCACAACGACAAGGGCTTCGATTTGCTTTGCTACACGACGATTTTGGCCACCCGAAGCACCCGAATCGACCCTTTCTTCCTCTTTTCTTTCTTTCTCTCTTCTCCTCTCTTTGATAACTGAAAATGTGAGTGTGGGGAGAGGGTAAGGGCTGCCCTCTCCCTTATATGTTCCCACTCACCCGACTTTCTTTCGTTGGCGAGTTTGGTCCCTCGACTTTAGACTTTATTTCTTTTTCTTCCTTCGTCGGCTTCAAAATAATAAATAACTGGGTGTTACACTACTCTAAAGCAAAAGCTTTTAGAGTATAAATATGTTTGACAAGATTATTGAGGAATCTACCAATGTCATATTAGATGAACATACTTCCATTAATGTTGGCTTTGCTCCTAGTTGAATGTTTGATCTTTATGAGTTCAAAAATGCATTTAATTATAAATAAGAATGTATTAAGAACTTCAACATGAACATAATTAGAGACATCAAGTACAACAAACTAGAGGTTAAATGTACTAGAATCAACTATTGGTACCTGTACAATACCAACTCAATAGCATGCTTATAACACCCCGAATTTCATAATGAAACTTATATAATTAACTAACATATTATGTGTTAAAAGCTAAATAGATTTGCTATAATTAAAATCTCATATTAAAAATGATTGTTAGAATGAAATTACATGAATAATGAAGGACCAAAGGTTGCAAAGTGTTAAATGTTGATTCAAATAACCCTAAGCTCCTTTATTCCCAATTGGTCACATCTGCAACTAGACCCCCTCTCCCTCTAGTGACTTATGCAATGGTGGTCATGGCCTCTTCGGCAAGGCCTCTCGATGGCAATGGTGATGACATGACTAAGGTGATACCCTTACCCTCTTTTCTTCTTTGATTCAAGCTCATGGCATAGTCGGGATCTCTAGCTTCTTGTGATGAGGTTAACGGTGGTACTCGATGACGCTAATGGTTTCGTCACCCTCTCACGACCATGGTGAACTTGAAAGTTGCTTACACGCATTGACAAGCATCGTTCAAACTTCCGCCTTAGCTTCGATGGTGATGAAGCTTTGTAATTGTATCAACATCAAATTGAGAAGCTATTGTGATTGTCTCAACCATACTTATTTGAGTTCCATGAGGCTCTAGTGAGCCTTCAAAACCTCAATAAATCAGGTAGATTTTTTGGTTATGTTAGCGATGGAGATTAGTGACAATGATGATTTTATTCTAGGTTTTAATAGGTGATGTTTTGTGATGATGTTGTGGTTGCTAATGGTGTGATTCTCATAGGATTGTAATGATGATGTTTGAATATGGCATTGATGTCGAAATGGTGGTGATAAGGGATGTACAATGAGAATGGTGCTGGGATGCTAATGAAGCTTATGCGATAATGATGAGGTCTCCTTAATGTACGATGATGATGCTCAAATGATGATGGTCCTTCGACAGTGGTGTTGTCTATAAGGTAAACAATGGTTTCTAGGATAAATATAGTAATGACTTTATAATGATAAAGTTGTACAATGTATTGTATAATGATGATGAAGAAATCCCATGATATTGGTGGTATCCACAAGGGTCCTAGGGATGCCTTGATTATGCTATAGTATGGTTGTTCATTGGATGATGATGGAATGATGATAATGGCTTTGATGATGAGTTTTAATTATTTATGGTGCTGGTAATTACATGATGATGTTATAATTATTCCTGAAAGTGATGATGGTCTCATGATATGAAGATAGATCCTTGGTTATAATAATGACGATAATGATACTGAAATTTTACCTAGATAATGACCAAAGGCATTCGATAATCTAGGTGAGTTTAGGATCCCCCTCTATTCTTAAACATTTTAAACGATTTAGGGTTGATATGCATACTTTACTTTATAAAGTTTAAAGTTATAGAAACTTTGGTAAAAGTTTCTTAACTATGAATGTGTCTTTATAAAGAAATTAAGGTATTGATAAAATTACCAATGATATTATTCAAGGTTGTGATTTCTAAAAGTTAAATCACAAATGTAATCTTGTAGGGTGGAATTTAAGTGATGCTTATATGAATAATAGATAGAACAGGAGATAGGAACACGATTATATGATAATAGCCATAATGGTGTAGTTATAGCTCAAAGTTATATTATTTGAAAGTGATTATAGATTACCTTGTGTTCTATGAGTTTTCTATGAATTTGGAAATGATATGTATTCTTAAAAGAGTTTAGACCATAAATATACCATTTAGATCATAAAGTTATTGCCTTCACTTTCTAGGGTTCAGAATTATATTAATTAAAGCACGTAATCAAAACTTATGATTTAACCCAAAATTATAAGAGTAAATGATTTTCATAGGAGAATTCTAGAATAACATTTATTGATATCCCTAGTAAATACATATTTGAAAGTCATTGTTCACCCAAGGTGAACTACACACATTGACCTAAAACCATCTGCATCAAATACTATTCACCAACACTAAACTACTCGCATTGACTTGAACCCATCCGTATTAGAAATTGTTCACAAGGTGAACTATCATTCACCTTAGATGTTACTCACTCATATTGGAGTTTACTTACCCGTATTGTAGATTACTCACCCGCATTGGAGTTTAATCACCTACATTGGAGTTTACTCATCGAATTGGTGTTTAATCACCCACATCAAAGTTTAATCACCTACATTGGAGTTTAATTACCCATTCCCATTGGTATATATATTCACCCACGTCAGACTTTACTTAACCGTATTTGAAGTTACTCATCTGCATTGGCCCGCACTTAACCAATGCTCATTCATATTTGCCCATACTTAAGCATTTAGCCATTGGTCGTCTGCATTGACCTAGACATAACAAATGCTTATTTGCATCTAGGTAGTCACTCGCATCTAAATATTTAGAATTCCTTCCCTATGTTTGTTTAACATGTAAAATAAGAAGTTAATATATGTTAAGGTTTAATGTATGTCATTGTTATTAAAGATCAATGTTTTATAGGACTTCCATGCTCTAAAGGTTACCCTTGTGGTTTAAATACTACATTGTTATGAAAGGTCAATATGTTATAGGACTTCTTTGCTCTAAAGGTTACCCTTATTGTTTACCTATTATCATTTTTATCAAAGATCAATGTGCTATACGACTTCCATGCTCCAAAGGTTGCCATTTTGGTTTACCTATTGTCATTGTTATCAAAGGATAATGTGTTATAGGACTTCCATGCTCTAAAGGTTACCCTTGTGGATTACCTGTTGTCACTGTTATAAAAAATGAATGTGTTATAGGTCTTCCATGCTCTAAAGGTCACCTTTGTAGTTTATATGTTACCTCTGTATTATAGAACAATGTGTTATGTGATTCTGAGTTATAAAGGTTACTTCTATGCTTTACTCTTTACCAAAGTCTTGTATTGTGCAAGTATATAATTGTTGTTCTTAGTGGATTTTGTTATGGTAGCTTGATTTGTGTTATAACTTTATTACCTTGCTTAGTGCATTGTATGGTTAGGTAGTTTGCTTTCTGCTAGCATCTGATTGCCTTGCTTAGTAGATTCCAAGGTTATGGTAGCTTGTGTTGTGCTAGGATTTGATTGCATTGCTTAGTGCATTGTATGTTTTTGGTAGCTTGCTTTATGCTAGCATTTAATTGCATTGCTTAGTGTGTTAAAGGGTTATGGTAGCTTGCTCTGTGCTTATAGTAGCTTGCTCTGTGCTAGCATGTGATTACCTTGCTTAGTGCCTTGCATGGTTATGGTTACTTGCTTTGTTCTAGCATGTAATTGCCTTGCTTAGTGCATTGCATCGATATGTTAGCTTGCTTTATGCTAGCATTGATTGCCTTCCTTAGTGCATTACATGGTTATGGTAGCTTGCTTTGAGCTAGCATTTGATTGCCTTGCTTAGTGCATTGCATGGTTGTGGTAGCTTTCTTTGTGCTAGCAATTGATTACCTTACTTAGTGTGTTGAATGGTTATGGTAGCTTTATTTGTGCTAGAATTTTATTGCTTGCTTAAATGCATGGCATAATATAGTCTTGTACTTAGGTACAAGCTTGTTATCCGACAATGATTTTACTAAGTATGTAAGATATGTTTGCAAAGTTACAAATATCTCAATGATATAATGTGTCACTGATTATTTGACTTCATTGTGGTCATTGATCAAAGGTTTTTATGGAGTTGAAAAATCATATTTTGTATTGTTAAATAAAATCTAAAACTCATTTAGCAACACTGACTTTTAGTATGCATGTCAGGTAATCAAAGTGTAGCCGAGCATGAATATGTTATGAAATATTAAAAACATAAACCGGTTCCCATGTACCTGATAACTTTATGTAATGTTTTTCTTAACAGAATGTTTTATATGATTACACTGCAATGAAAACTAAGAAAGTTTTGGCTTTAAGAATTATGGTTATGATGTATGAGATCACATGTGAGGACTCCCGAGAACAGGGCCTTACAAGTTGGTATCAAAACCATAGTTTAAGAGATTTGGGTATTTCCTAAAAGCTGAACTTAAACTGTAAATGGGACTAATCATTATGGATGATAGTATGGGAAGCTTCATGCTAAAAGATAAAGTTAAAGTCTATGGTAAAGTTATTTATAGTAAAGGTTAATGTAATAGTATTGATAGGATGTGTACAAGTATACGCATATGATTATCTAGTATACATATATTCAAAGATAAATGTCCATGTGTTTACTAATGCTAAAGATGCTTAATGTGTTTGGTATGTGTTCAAATAGATATACATGTTATTAGTGTTTGATGAGTTTAAAGTGTTTAGTAGGTTTATTGTGCCTTATATGATCCATATGCCTTTATGTCAAGGTATATGGTAGTTTATTGTGCGAATAGTATTAACCTTGGGTACTAGTGTGACTCAAGATGGAAAGTATCCAGGACATGAAAAATAAAGTAAGTAGTTAATAAAACTAGCCACTAAAACTTATAGTACTTATCATGAGCTGGACCACTACCCCGAATGACAACATTGATGTTACTTGACATTATTTAGATTACTAAACCTAGAGATGATTGGTACTTAAAATCAGAACTTCATAGATTCTATGTCAGGCTATTTATTAAGAACTTAGAGAGTTTCTATGTCGTGTCGAGAAAGGATCAGTTGGTCACTTACAAGGCTAACCATTTGCAAAAGAAATGCAATAGTGTGTGAATGAGTATCGACCATTAAAAGTCAGACAAGTTCACAGAGGTCAAACACCTAATGCCATAGATAGATAGTATGTGTGACTATTGGTATCAACAAGATGGTTCAAATGAATTAATCTTAGGTCAAGTTATCACTTGAGAAAGATAAATAATAAAGGTGCCTCAAAGGCAGCTTTTCAAATGTGTGATGGGCATTATAAGTGTGTTGTTGTACCGGTTGGTCTCTAAAGTGCTCCTACAACATTCGTAAATATGATGACTCAAGTTTTCCTACCAAGATATGATGGTTAGGTGACAATGTTTACTAATGGCATTCTCATTTGCTCATCGAGTGAGGGTGGTCACACTTGTAACGTAATTTAGTGTTGAGAACACTAAGACAGGAAGAGGATACAAGCAAAATTTTCAAGGTGTGCACTTGCTTGCTTGAAGTATAATCTAGAGGTCATGATGAATCCTATTATATTGGAAGTAGACATGTAAAAGAGATCCCAAGGATGACATCAGAGACCCGTGGATTATGGGGTCGATCAACTAGTTACTATAGAAGATTCACTCTGGATTTCTCTAAGATAACCTCGCCATTAGCAAGGTTGACAAGACATGATGCAATGATTGGATTAAAGCCGAGTCGATAAAATGTGTTTTAAAGATTAAAGGAAAAGTTAACCTAAGTTTTGTTGATAACCTTACCAAAGGGGTACTAAGGACCTCGCAGCCCAATATGACGATTCATGTTAAAAGTGGGTTTGCATCCTAACACAACAAAGTAAAGCAATAGCTTATGTGTTTCGACAAGATAATAAAATGCAAGAAGACAATTAACTAGTTCATGAATTAGGGTTTACGGTCATAATGTTCACATTAAAGATATTAAGACATCATGCAAAGTATGTTAGTTGTCACACCCTCAAATTCCACCCGTGGGCTTCTACCACGAGGCACATGAAAAACTAGGATCTTAGACATTGGTCATATCAAATGACACTATATGAATTTAAAATAATGTGTTTGCTCATCAACTAGAGTAAAGTATTGTTTTCAATGTAATCAACACAGAAATGCAAAAGTAAAGTTAAAACCATAAGTAGTAGACAAAAAAACATGGCACCTGATGAATGTGTTAGTGTACATCTTTGAAATGTTTGACAATGCACGAACCTCAGCAATACAACCCTAGCCGTAAGCGTGACGACGACCTGAGAAAACATGCTAAAGTGTGGAAATGCAAGGTTGGTGAGTTCACATGTTTAAATAACATATAATATGTTTTATATTTGTAAGATCAATAGTAATATCTTAAAGATCTCCCAACATGAGTACAAGGAAGGAAGTACTTCTAAAGATTTGACTATGTATTCTAAAGCCAAAGTCTGAAATCTTCCGAAGCCAAAGTGAAGTCTTCCGAAGCTTAAGATAAAGTCTTCCGAAGCTTGAAGACTAAACTCTTCCGAAGACTAAGAAGACCTATGTTTCTTCCGAAGACTAAAATCTCGAAAGAAACACCTCTGATATACTTTTGACAAAAGTAAAAGACCTTTCCGCTCTTAGTTCTTAAGACTCACCAACTTATACAAGTTGGTGATTACCTTTTTTACTTTTGTCAACTGTACAGTAAGGTCTCTTTTATGTAATTTTCTACTTTAGTACTTTTATCCTTATTGTATTACAATAGGATGTGAGCTATGACCTGTCATAGTCACAAGTCAAAAGGCAAGCTATCTTTTGACTCTATATTGAACTTGTTGTCTTGATTAGTGTCCAACTGACCCTCAAAGTATGGCCGACTATAGGTTGTAGTATAAAGTATCACATGTATCAGTCTAAGGACTAAGCTTTGCAATATTTGTAAACACTTGAGAGCAATATACATTATCCTTGAATGCCTATCTTTCTATTCTTGAGTTTTCTTACTTGTTGTTCATTGTTTCACTGCCTCGTTCCCTATTTGATTTAGTAAGTGTGTTTGGGTGATAATATCCAACTATAAAACTGTTGTTTGAACCACAACTGGTCCTGCAATTGGTATCAGAGCTTCTCAAGCTTTTGATTGCAAGATCTCACCATCTTGAATCACGCTTTAGTTTCACATTCACTTACTTGCTCAAATGACAACTCTTTCTAAAGTTGATATGGAAACCGGCATAATGACTAAGTCTCCACTGATCACTCCTGATGATTTTGACACTTGGTGATGAGAATGGAAAGCTTCATCAAGTCTCAAGACAGTAGTATATGGAGATCTGTAGTCTATGGACCTCACATCCCAAACACTGCTTTAACAACTACTGGAGGTGGGACGATACCCACGGAAGTGGCTGATTATCTGAAGAAGACTGGAAGAAATTACATTGATGAAATCCATGAACACTCTTCAAACTGCTCTTCCCAACTCCATCTAAAGAGGCTTCAAGAAGTGCAAGAGTGTAAAAGAACTTTGGGATGCATTGAAGCTGATGTATGAAGGATCTGAGTAAGCTAAGGAGAACAAGAAAGACATAATAAAGCAACAGTTTGAAAACTTCACCTACAAGACAGGTGAAACTATGACTCAACAATACTTCAGGTATGTTGAGATTGTAGACAGTCTAATGGATGTGGGAGTCAGACTTGAGAATAGGGATATAGTGAGTAAGTTTATGTTCTCTCTTCCTAGAGAATGGACACACTACTGTGTGGCCATCAAGAGAGTTGAGAACCTCTCTAACCTTACTCTCACTGAGTTGTATGGTATCCTGAGCGGTTACCAAATGGAAATAAATATGTAAAATCCTTCCCCTGGCTCATCCAACACCCAAAAGAGTTCAGCCCTTCATGTGGTTGAAAGGGACAACAGAGAACCACATCATCATCTCATTTGCTACCCTGAAAACTCACCAAAGGGTCCTTTCATCACCTTCCCGGAGACACCTATGGAGAGCTATACTCAAGGAAATCCATTCCAAGAGCCCAGCTCTTCTCAGGCCTTTGTGTCTTTAGATGAAAGTTTGGAAACTTTCTTTTCACTCTTGAAGACCTGAACTGCGTCCATCTAGATGATCTGGAGTACATGGAAATAGTCTAGTAGATGGCTCTTCTCACTCAAAGAGCCAAGAAGTTCTACAATAGGACATGGAGGAAGTTTCCAAGCAATGTGTCCAGTGGAAAGTTTGGGCTGCACAAGAGTAAAGTAAAGTGTTACAACTGTAACCAAATGGGCCACTTTGCTTGGGAGTGTAAGGAACCAAGAAGAAATGGTGGCCATACACAGTCCAGGCCAAACTACACTGAGGCAACTCCAAGAGATAAGAAGCCCAACCAACCAAAGCAGCAAGCTACAGTTGCTGTTAAAGAAGGAGGCTTTGGTTGTAGCTTTCAGGTGGAAGATGTCTCCCCAAACCAAGCCCTGATAGTAGATCATGATGAATCAAAGGTTTTGGAACATCTTTGCTCCCCTAAATGCATTGGTTAAGTAAATATGTACAGGTCCTACAACTTGGAAGTTAAATATGATCTTGAGTCCTTAAACGTTTTTAAAGCTGATTTTAAAAGAGTAGAAAATGATTATAAGCTTAAAATAGAAGACTTAGAGAAAATCATTTTTACTCTAAAGCATGAGCATACAAACTACAAGACTCAGATTAAATATCTTGTTCCAAGTTGATAGAATACCAGGCTGAGCTTGTGATCAGCAAAGCCAAGGCTGAAAAATGTGTTCTTGAAGAGGAAACCTTTAAGAACATTATATCTTCATCCTTGCATGCAAAATTTTGTAACCAGAACAGGCATGGACTTGGATAAAAAGAAATAGCTCTTCCACACACACTATTATCAGTCAGAGAACCAAGGTGTGGAACTAGTGAAGATGAGCTGCCTCCTATTGATCCTATCCTAGAGGAAGATGAAGATGAAACTAATAAGAGGATATAGTGAAGGGTGAACTAGAAATGAGTAAAGAGGTTCACTCTAATAAAGGTCACTATATCCTTGAAGAGAAGAAGAGACCAGGGATGGCCAAGTCTGCAAGAAAGAACTTGATTATGGATGCAAAAAGAAGATCAAAAAAATGCAGGAGATCAAGCCACCTTCAACCCTAGGCAAAAACAAGTTTTCATCTCTGCTGGGTTTGAGGTGAGGAAGACTGAAGACTTACCCAAGGACTCTAGTACCAAGAGTCCTAGTTCAAGTCTAAGCCATCCTGGTAAGGAAAAGAAGGTTGAACCAATGTGCACCACTGCTCCGCAGGCTGGACCATCCAATTCCAAAGGCAAGCTTCACCCTCAAAAGAATGATGCATCATCCAAGAAGATGAATAAGGAGCAGGAAAAGGCTTAGGACAAACCTTTTCCTCAGGACAAGACTCGTAGAAGAAAGCCTATGGAATGTATCATGTGTGGTGGTACAAGTCATTATGCTAAGGATTTCATTTACAATCCTAAAAGTACCATCCACATGAATAACAAGAATACCTCTGAGAAGAAAAAGAAAATAGATTCGGAAGGAAAATCATTTTCCTTTGGAAGCATCAAGGTGACCCAGAAGAAGATAAGTGGAAAACTATCTTCGGAAGCAAGTTTGGTCTCAGAAGAAAGGAATGCTTCCGAAGCACTGAAGTCTGCTGCAGTGGATTCAAAAGCTTCTGAAGGTTCAATCTCCAAAACTTCCGAAGTCATAAAAAATTTCAAAGTTTTGAAAGCCAAGTCCAATCTTCCAAAGATGGTGTGGAAGATGAAGGAAGGCCATATGACTAAAGTTTCTTCATCAACAACAGCCAAGGATCCCCTAAGCTTGCATACAGGATCAATGACTATTGAACTATCTTCAATTCATCTTATAAGCCCAAGACCAGCAAGGCTTGGGTTTCTAAATGTAACTAATCATCTCTTTTCATGTGCAAGAACAACTGAAGACCATAAAAAATGTATGGATCGTTGATAGTGGTTGCTCTAGGCACATGACTGGCAATGGCTTTTGCTTCAAAACTTTGAAAAACTTAATGGAGGGTCGGTTGCTTTTGGAGGTGAATCAGGAGGTTACATTACTGGAAGGGCCAGGGTCATAAAAGGTAAGCTCAAGATTGAAAATATAAACTCTGTCAAGGAGCTTGAGTACAACCTTTTGATTTTGTTTCAATGTTATGACCAGAGACATAACATGCTCTTCACTAAGCATGAGTGCATTATTTTCAAACCCAGGGTGATCATTCCTCAAGAGCATATTTTTCTTAGAGCCCACAGGAAAAGAAACATGTACAAGATGGATTTGCAAGAAACATCCTTTTCTAGAGAAGTTTCTTTCTTTCTATCCAAAGCAAATAGTGATGAGTCTTTTCTTTGGCATAAAAGAATGTGCTATGTAAACTATAAGAATACGAATAAACAAATTAAGAATGATTTGGTAACTGAAATGGCAAAGAAAGAGTTTACAAGTGACTATAATTCTGTTGCATGCCTGAAAGGAAAGCAACACAAAGTGTAAAACAAGCCAAAGGAAATGAACTCTATCACTACTCTCCTTAACTTATTACACATGGATCTCTTTGGCCCCACAAGTGAAATGAGTTTAGGGAAAACTTCAAACTGTCTTGTGATCACAGATGATTTCACAAGATATAGTTGGGTCTTCTTTCTTAGAAGTAAGTGATGGAAGAACAAAAGGCTGCTAAGAGAAAGATGAGGGGAGAGGCTGCAAAGTCAAGAGCCATCATTCATCCAAAAAAGTCAAAAGAAGTCTGCTAATAGGAAGAGGATGATGAGCTTCTTGAAGCTGTATGGATTCTCCGGAAAGAGGCTTGATCTAATGTCTCTATTCACCATGGATGAACACATTAGGGTGATCAAGTAGAAGATTAAAAAGGGTGAGCTTGTTGACTTGCATTCTCTATCAAGTCAGGTTGCACCTGAAGTTGAGGTCAAGGTTAATCCCCTTTAGACATAACAACCTGGACCTAGAGCTGAACCTTAACTAACTTCATCTTCTGATCCACAGCAGGGTCTTGATCCCTTTCCTTCTGAACCTGTGAAGGAAAAGGACCCAACTGAGAAATATACACAAGAACAACCTGGTGCTGAAGACTAGTCTTCTCGGTTGAAATCTATAAAGAGGAAGAAAAGGATGGCAATGAAGAGGGACACTAAGAAGAAAAAGAAGTCCAAGGCATCCACCTTTACACCGCAGAATGAGTCAGAGCATCCTAAGGTAGCTCAAGAAGAGGCTGCTCAACCAAGTCTAATACATGTAGAGCCTCTTGCAGTTGGGAGACCCATCCTGTCTTGGACTTTTGCTACAAATCCAGACAAATGGTATGTCATTAGAGATCAAGGAGGTCAAGATGTCTACTTTTGGTAATACATGCTTGATCTTCCTCTACATTATCTTTATGACATGAAGAGGTACTATGAGAGTCTAAGGGATCTTGACCAAATGATGAAGAAAGGAATGGTCTTGATCCTAATGAGGACTGCCAATATCTGAGTAATCTTCTCTGTTTTGGTAGCATCAGCCTAAGGGGAGTTTGTAAGGTTTATACTTAAAGGCTGATGCAACCAATACAACCAAAGAGCTCCCAGCTTGCATGCATGAAGTGTAGAGTAAAGTTACTTTGAAAGTTTTACACAACTCAGTGAAAATAAGCTATGTAAAATCTTCCGAAGCCAAAGACCAAATCTTCCAAAGCCAAAGATGAAGTCTTCCGAAGCCTCAGAGACAAAGTCTTCCGAAGCCAAAGACTGATTTTTTCCGAAGATAGAGAAGACCTGCTTTCTCTGATCATCTTTTGACAAAACCTGAACAACTTTTCGCTGCCACTCTAAAGACTCACCAACTTAGATAAGTGGTCAATTGTTGATTATGGTTTGTGATTTGTAACTTTCTACTCTTGTACTTTTTATCATTTTGTAATGTATTAGGATGTGAGCTATGACATGTCATACTCACTAGTCAAAAGACAATCTGCTTTTTAACTTTACATTATTCTTGTTGTCTAGATTAGTGTTTCCAGCTGGCTTTCAAAGTATAGCCGACTGTAGGATGTAGCATAAAGTGTCTCAGGTTCTTGTATTTATTTTTATGCTTCGTAATACTTGTAATAGAACTTGAGAGCAATATACAACATTCTTGAAAACCATACTTATCTTGTTATTATTCTTGTTCAGTCTCTTACTTACTTGTGTTCTTAGTATCTTCAACTAAAATCCGGTATCTTATTTGATCTGTTAAGTGTTATAAGTCTCTGCTTTTTGTGAAACTGATTGTATTGATATCCTTCTGTGATCCTGCAAAAATAAAATAATCTTTCATTTTAAATCAAGTTCCACCATCTTCTTAGACTCAAGTGAGTTATATATACTTTATTATTTAGAAGCTATCTTCTTAGACCCAAATGAGTTCTATATACTTTATTATTTAGAAGCCATCTTCTTAGACCCAAATGAGTTATATATACTTTATTATTTAGTATGTTTATGCCACAAAATCGAAATTTAATTATATCTAATTGAATATATATAGTACGGTTATCTAATTTATATAAAAGAAATCACCTTTTTTCTTAAAAACATCGATATTGTGGTACTTGCACGGGTCTATAACATGTCACATCTGAGTGGCTTCCTATATTTCACACGTCAAAACCACTTTATACAATAACTCGCCTCTCTTGATATTTATTAAAGGAAACATATGAAAATGATTAGAAAATAAAGAAGTTAGATCGAGTATTTTGGAGAAACTAGTAAGGAATAAAGTTACGTTGTATAAATAAATTTAAAATATAAGCTATTTAAAAAAGCTTTTAACTTAAATAGGTGAATGAGTTTTATTCAAGTTAACCCATTTTAATCAACGAATTATACTAGCCCAACTTAAATCTTAATTATTATATTTAATATTTTAACCCCTTTTAATCCATTTATAATCTTATTTGTTTTCCACGAGTTTCTTTTTGTTGTTACTTTTTTCATTTACCACGTGTGACGATACTAGTGTGGGAGGTTTGATGTAGTATAAATATATAGTAGTTAGAGTGGTGTTGTTATTTCAACATAACATTACGAGTTTAAGTCACGACGATGATAATTTAATTATGTTATGTGTTAGTGTTAAAAAATGTGGTCATACTAATAATGATTAAAACTAGTACATATATAAAATTGAAAAATAATGTTTGGGCAGTTGGCTTCTTAATGGCAAACCTAATATCCCGGCTGGTTATCCCATCATAAAAAAGAATTTAAAAGACATCAAGATGCATATGACAACCCTTATGGACCCCTATTATATAAAGAAAACTAAAATAATACCTTTAATACATAACAACTTATCAAAAAAATTCTCACATTTATATCCTAAAATACGTAATCATTCACTTTATATACATGTATTATCATAATTCCTTTAATAAAAATCTGATCTGTTTTATATAAATAAAGTACATACTTAATAAAAGTTTAATATATGAAATAAAAAGTATGATATCTCATGATATTTCTAACAAAACATGAATATAAAAAAGTATTTTTGAAACCGCGATTTAGTTCTACTAATCACCCAAGTCTAGCAAGTAACTACATGAATACTAACAACAAGTTCAACGACAAATACAATCAATCGATCATATGTTGAAATTAAAACCAAGAGTGCCTATTGATAGAAGCCAATTTTCCACGATTAATTATCCAAAAGAATCTCAACACCTTGATTTCATTTATGATATTGTATGAATAAGTAGGGTTGCCATTAAATAGAAGATCATACCGCAAGGCTAGAGGCACCAAAGTGTAATAGATGAAGTGCATATGTACGGAGCAGTTTTATGTGCAGTTTTAATACCAATGTAGAAGAGGTCCGTTTGACAATAGACTTAATTACGTCAATAGACTGATCGAGTTGTGACCAAACTAACTTTGCAAAGTTGAAAATGAGGAAATTGTGGCAGATCGTTTTATCAAACCGGAGAAGTAGGTAATGGTGTATGGGGTCACACGACACTATTCTTTTTTGCATCTAATGTAGAATGTATAGTATGAGAATCTTCGAACGACCGTTAATTTTTTTATACTTTTTTTACAATTGATACCATTATCTTTAAGAAATTGATGAAAAACATGAAATTATAAAAGCATATTTAAGTAGAGATTTATGTCAACCAATAAGCAATAATTTTCTCACAACGATTGATTAGTGGAAATGCAAAATTTTTCATCTAGAATTGGTTAGAGTATAGTGAGGAAACGGATTAAGCCTATTTCTTGGTTTGTTACTTATTTAAGAAAACTAGTAAAAGATATGGATTTCTGAACGAGGGCTTTAATAGTTGGAACAAAAGAAATAAATTTGTCAGTCATGTTGGTGATAAAAATAGTTTTCGCAACAAGACACTTCACACTGTATATATTTAAATAGACAAGATCAATCCACACATAGTTACGGCATTTACAAAGCAAGCTATTATTATATCTTAATGATATTGTGTTTCTATGGTAGATACGGGATTTACAAAGAAAACTGTTATTTTGTCAATGATATTGCATTTCTATGGTTTTCTATTGCAATGACAAATATTTAATTTGATGATCAGAACTAATCTGAAAAATATGATGTATGTGTTGTTAAATAAACAAAAACTAAAAGAAACATAGGAATTTTTTTTTTTGCTTTCGCTGTTACATTAAGGGGCTGCAAGCGATGCAAGATAGTGAGTCGATGTTAATGAAAAACTAAAATATAATATGTTTTGTGCCTATCGAGTTAAACTAGTTTTCTTAACCCGTCGCGCGTTGCGGCGGCGGCTTACACGATGTGATAAAGTATAAAATATAATCGACTTGTCTTGATTCCGAACTAAATTAATATCGAATATATACCGTCGAATGAAAACGTATTATGTTTGACGCGACTTCAAATAAAATTTACGTTGAATCATAGCCCAACTCAAAGCGTATATAAACAAAACATGCGCGGTTACGCCATGTGTGGCGTGATAAAGTATAGACTACAACCGCGCGGTCTCATTTCCAAACTAAATTTATGTTGAAACGATTAGTAGCTCGAATTTATAACGTCAAATAGAAACGTATTATATTTGAACCGCCTTGTTTCCCTTCAAAATTTACATCAAATCGTAAACAAACTCAAAACATACTTAAAAATAGGCACATAAACGTTTTATTTTGACTTAGCTCGTCTCCAAATAAATTTACGTTAAAATATAGACAAACTCGAATTTATATCAGCTGACATTGTGGAAAAAAATCAATTTTTTATATTATTTATATAGAATAAGAATATACTTTACTTAAACCCACTCCCTGAGGTGCAATTAATGGTGAACAACCAACACTTTCGATGTTTTGTATCAGAAAACAAAACTTATACGTAAACTCAAGTGTCATACGAATATGTTAAAAATAACCTCAAAACGTTGATATATAATTATTTTAATAAATTGACATGCGAATTCGTTATGTGCGTAACGATTATGACATTAGCATGATTAAATATGCAGAAGAAACCTATATATTTACGACGCAATTGTTTTGGAGTTTAAAACATATTAATAACCCAGTATTACGTCTTGCCCATTACGATTTGGTAATTTAAAAAGATAAATTAAAGAAAAAAAAATAAAAGAACCTGAAAAGAAAAAGAAAAAAACCTCAAGAAGAAAATGAACAAAACGTCGATATGCAAACCACAGGAATCAAACATGCAATCCAACATTTAAAGCCCAAGGTTTTAACCACTAAGCCATCACTACTTTAATTATAGATTTTAAAATGAAGATATTTATCTAGAAGGTAAGTCGATGGCTTGGGGCCACCGACATTAATAAATGAGTTATAGTGTAACGATGAATACAAAATAGATACGCTCCTATACTATGTTTATGGAGTTAACACGTGCATGATGAAACATGAATATTTAACTTTTACGTTACATAATTCAGGTATAATAATTACATATATTCTAATAATAGAAAATTTTAAAATTATTGTATTTGGATGGTTGGAGTGTCATGTCTGGGTTTAAATGGGATATTGATAATTTCGAACCAAATTATTTGAAAATATATGAAAATTTAAATGGATAAGGACAGAATGTTGCACGAAAATGTTGGTACATTTTCTAAACCTACTTTATTTGCAAGTTAATAAAGAAACAGAAAGGCACATGTTGTTGCTTTAATTCTGAGTCATCATGATCAATGACTAAAAGAATAAAACGATGAGACTAATAACTAGGTAGGTTATATCTAATTACAAATAACTTTTTATTAATATGTATATGTTGTCCATAGCAAAGGTTACCTTAAAGAACAATTCTTTTTTGTAACAATTTTGGAAAACAATATGAGTTACACGTCTAACATCACATATAACTCACATATCATTTCATTTTTTTTTCTTTAAACAGTCATAACTTTTTTTCATGACATTATTTTTTAAAAAAACTTCACCATCAAATTCAATATTTTTTGTATTTTCAACACCTACCGTATTGATACATTTTTGTAAAGAAAATCGTCCACCCATCTATTTACACATGTGTAAATTAATCATTACACATGTGTAAATCCGGTATTACACATGTGTAAAACGAATGTTATAAAAAATCAAGTTTTATTGAAAGATGCAAAATGAGAGATACATTTTTGTTTTTATATTTTTGAATTATTATATTATTTTTTATTTTATAATTTTTTATTATTACGTTTTAATATTTACACTTTTGTTATTGAAAACTTTTGGCTCATATTGCTTCCTAGTTCATGGAGTTCTCACAAAATAATAAGTTCTCATTTGAACCCTCCCCGATGTCTGTGTGTGTGTATAGTGGAGTGTTATCTTGAAAAACATCATTTTTTTGTGAGAACTCTAGAAATCAATATTAGACACACATTTAACATCACATGCAAGTAACATGCCCTTTTCACTTTTTCTTAATAATTCATAACTTTTTATACGACATTGTTTTTTCAATAAAACTTCACTGTAAAATTTAGAATTTTTTTTATATTTACAACACGTACCATATTAATATATTTAAAAAAATCATCCACCCACTATTTACACTTTTGTAAATTAGTCATTACACATGTGTAAATACGGAGTTACACATGTGTAAAACGAAGTTTTTTTATATTTTTTTATAAAATAGGAAAACGAGGGAAACATTTATATCATTTATTTTTTAATTGTTTTTTACTGTTATATTATTTTTCATTTTATAAGTTTTTAATTATGTTTTCTTTATTTACTCTTTTGCCATTGAAAACTTATGCCTCACATTTGTTTCTATAGTTCTCATAAAAAAATAGATTTCTCATTTGAACCCTCCTCTATATATCTATATTTATGCCTCACATTTGTTGGATGATGTTATTATGTTAGTTATATTGCATTGATGCTAGTTTACGTGGATTATGCAATAAATTAAGGGAATTGATGTGTTGTTCATACCTTAATATAATAGAAACTTTTGTGCATGAGGTTTGAGAATTGTGATAAATTGATGATGTTTATCATGCGTAGATGATTGCTATGAACTTGATCAGGTATAAAGTTGATGAATTTATGAATTAATTGGATGATAGATTGATTTTTGATGTTACTTTCCCAAAAGGTATACTTTATTGATTTGAATCATTGGATATTGTGAATTGGGCATGTTTATGATGTTAGAATCATGCTAAAATGCTTGTTGATGACGTCTAATGCGTTAGAATGCGTCAATATGATCATGTGGATAATTGATGGATTATTAGGAGAATCTAGGTTTTTTATGGAATATTACAAAAGTGTTGGATTATGTTAGGAGGTTATGGAATCATGTTTGGGATTATAATAGATCATTGTTGTGTATGTTAGTTGGTATGAATCTTGTTGAGTAATATGATAGTGAAGTCATACACGTGTGCAGATCTGAGGCCCCTACTTAGTAGGATTGCCAGGGTTTAGGATGTGAAGTCGTGAGTGTCTTCACATGGCATGTAGGGCATGATTAAACTCAATGTATGATTTGTTAGTTTTGATATAATTATAATTATATGGAGCATGATGTTTGATGTAGATTCGTATGTGTTGTATGATTATCTATGTTGGTATGATGATCTTGATAGTACTTAGGATTCATAATGTGGCACATGTGAATAACTTGTATGATAATCATGTGTAATGAGTTGCTATATTTGATCAAACAAGATTTCAATTAACATGTCACCAACAGGTTAACTAGGTGAAATGAGTCTTTATTTTTCAAAACCCTTGGGTCAACATGTTTTTGAGCATTTGGGGTTGTTAAACTTTCTGGTTACACGTACTTATGTACTCATGTGTTCTAGGTAAACTTTGACGGGTTGTCTTTCCACTCATTGTTAGCTTCTCAAATATTGTTTGTTAGCGCACCAAGTGAGTTCAATGCCCCACGTTAAATCAATAGGGTTATTACTAATGAAATTAGACTAGCTATCTATTTCAATACACTTGTTTAAATTTCACAAACGCTATTGTTTATGATGACTTGCAAACTCTTGAACTCACCAATCGTCGTGTTGACACTTTTATTATACTTTTCTCGGGAGCACTCACATGCCAAGTATGCTTTGAACAATCATTATTTTACACTTGGTTTATTGCATATTTACGTACATTAGTTTGGGCGCATGTTTTGCGCATTTTACATTTTAATATTTGGTTTTGTAATATTTACAAAACGTTTCCGCTATGTTTTAAAGATTTAAACTCTATGTTTGTTTTAAATGTTACATATAGAGTTGTTCTAAGTAACTAATGATTTGGATCCTAGTTTGTTCACACATCTCGTGGTAAAACCTCACACGTGGATTTTGAGACTGTGACACAAAATATTTTAAAGCCACATGACATTTTTCTAGACAGTCCATCTCATCGCTACCTAAGCCCTATTCATGTGTACTCACTAAAATGAAACTTATATATTTTAGATGGGGTAACTTTGTAAAATAGTAATCAAGTTTTAAAATTGTTCTAATTAGGTCACTCATAAAGTTTTTTGTTTCAATCAGGTCACTAGTAAAATTTTTGTTCCAATCGAATCACTAAAGTTTCAGAATTATTCTAATTAGGTCATTCATAAGTTGCAAAAAATAAAAAAAATAAAGTTTTTTTAGAGAAATGAACAATATTTATAGACAAACTGAATTATATCAAAAAAATTATGAATTATTTAAAACAATAAAAAAATACGAGTGACCTGATTATAACACTCCTAGTACTTTAATGATCTGAATAGAACAAATAAAAGTATTAGTGACCCAATTGGAACAGTTTTAAAACTTTAGTGACCTGATTAGAACAAATAAAAATATGAGTGACTTAATTAAAACGCTGTAAAAACTTGCTTACTATTTTATGAAGTTTTTCTATTTTAGATTCATATTTACTAAAAAAACATTTATAATTAATTATTGAAGTCTTATTTTTAGGAATAAAATTAATATGAAAACAGTTGCAAACGTTTTTTGTAAATTACTTTTAACAATTAAATCCTATGATTACACAATTTTGGAATCAATATTCGTTATGTTATATTTTTACTCAAATTTTTGAAAAGTTAGATTTTTTTATTTTATCCATTTATCTATGTATTAAAATTACATTTCAATCCAATTGTTTATTTTATAAAATGTTATGTTCGATGTGAATGTATAAATTTTTATACTAGTATAGTTATATAATTAATATAAAATAAGTTCAAATCAAGCACTATATACAAATAAATATATATAATATATTCTTATGAATAGTAATTATCGTTTTTTCGTATATTATTGTTTATAACTTAAATATGCTTGTTATATATCATAAGTTTATTGATTCACTAATGTCTTAACTATAAAATATATTATATTATACATATATAATATCTATTATATAGGTTTTTTATTTCCATCTGTGTGAGACACGGGTATCTAACCTTGTGTGTGTGTGTGTGTGTATGTGTGTATTTCATATACGTGACTATCACTACAAGTATATCGGTTATTAGAAGCGACATTTGTCACCGAGTATTAGCGGCGACAGGTCGCCGGTAATGAGTCTCCGCTATTAATTCTTCCATGTCTTTCGCGGGTGATTTAGAGCCATGATTCAACAATGATAACATGAATGAGGACTCTTTCATTCATAGCCATGAAGGCAAATTGTATTTGGTGAGTATAACCGACCACGTGTTATGAGTTGAACTTATGTTACCAAATGGATTGAAATTGTCAACTGCAAGCCCTAGGCAAACATTTTGGGGTTCCCTCGAGAAGGTAGGGTACTTTATATCAATATCAAAATCTTTGCATGATGAATTATCAACATGATGACACATTGTACCCTCTTCTAATCGTCCCGTACTATGCCAAATCTTATCTTTTGCCATATTCCTTAAAGAATGCAAACGTCATAGTCGAGAGGTTTAAGGAAACCATCGTAGCACCTGTGAGGTAACCTCTTGTCCTTTGTATCTGTATCGACCCATCGACTCTTATTACAAACATGACATTTTGGCAACAAGAGATTTCTGCCTAGAAGAAGGCATAGTCATATATGCACATGTGTATCGACTCATACTCTAAACCAATCTTTGTTAATGTTTTTTTACTACATAATGAGAATGGGAATTTTGATACCTTTTGGATGTGAAGATTAAAACAGCCTAACGAGCTCATCAAATGAGCTATTAGTCCATTTAATCTTTCATCTTGATATGCATAAGCTTTGTTAAAAAGTTAAGGGATGAATATTTAGCACAACCATGATATAATTCTGATTAAACTTCCTCTAACAAGTCCTCAAAATCATCATGAACACCGCTACTCTCTTTCATAATGTCTTTGATGATGTCAAGCATATCGTTTGTTGGCCCAACATCATCTACAACTACAACTTCAGGAATCAAACTTTCAACGTGATAGATCTAATCGGCCTGTACGTCTAGCACATGCCCCATATTTTCAAATATTATTTTATTTTTAACTATCCTTATAATGCAGTATTTTAATATTTCATACACGCGTTGACTATTTCCATAAGTGTCAGTATGTTTTTCGTGCATATCGATAAAAAAAGTTGAGTCCTTGCAGATACTCAGGTGATCTACGATTCGAATTAAGAAGCCAACTTTTTTCGACATATATGATTATGGAACTGCAACTTAATTAAGGAGTTAATTGGGATAAAAACTATCTACGAAATAGGAACAAAAAGTAAAACAATGAATAGAGAATTCATAAGGGTAGGCTGCTACACCTACTTTTTGAATATCTTATCTCATATATAAATGTGTATTATATGATTTTGTGTTTAAAAAATATTTGGCAACATTTCCCCTTAGCTTCCAAGTATATACATATAAAAATACCCGAGGGACAAAGAAATAATAATAATCGAATTTTTTTACACAAACAATCATGTAATACTGTAACACCCGGTTATTTATTTTGAAGCCGACGAATGAAGAAAAAGAAATAAAGTTCAAAGTCGGGGGACCAAACTCGCCAACGAGAGAAAGTTGGGTAAGTGGAGATATTTGAAGGGAGAGGGCAGCCATTACCCTCTCCCCATACCCAAATTTTCAGCAAAGAAAAGAGAGGAGAAGAAGAAAGGGAGAAAAGAGAGAAAAAGGTTGGTTCGAGTAGATTCAAGCGTGCAAAATCGAAGTGTAGCATGTTGATTCGAAGCTCTTCTTGTTGTGGTCGTTTGTGTGAGTTCTAGGACCCCTCTTTTACATGTTTTCAAACGATTTTGGGGCTGGAACACATAGTAAACCCGTTTTTAAACGTGTGTGTTTGACTCGTGTGTATGTGTTTGTGTGTGATGCGTTTGGAGGTTGTTTCCGGGCTTGTGTGTGCTTGAATGGTGTTGTGGTATGCATTCCCAAGGTTTAGGATGGTTGATTTAGGCTTAGAATGGGTTTGGATGAGCTTGGAGGTCGAAAATGGCAGATTGGGTTCGGGATGAACTGCATTCTGCATCAGCTAGGGCTAAGCGACCGAATGGAGGCCATACGGTCGATTGAGGTGCGATTGAGGTTCATTCGCACGATTGAGGATTAACTCGTACGATTGGGGGCCAGTCGCATGGGGAGTCATGCGACTGAGGGCCCAGTCGCATAGGTGCTCATCCGCATTAGTTTCATTCGCATGAGGTCCATTCGTATTAGCTCCATTCGCATAGGACTCATCCGCATTGAGTCCATCCGCATGAGGTCATTCACATGGGTGTTCATTCAATTGGGTGTTCATCCGCATATTTGTTCATCCGCATTGGTCCATTCGCATGATGTTCAGTCGCCTGGAGGCCATGCGACTGAAGGGTGTCCATACGCCCAAGTAGGGCTGTTGTACCCGGGGAAAAGTGTAGTTTAATTACTGACCTTTGGGGGAAAGTGCAGATGTAAGTTTTGACATGGAAATTCCCGTAAGTTCATGTAAGATGACTGTTGAGATCTTAGAGGGTATGTTAGGCATGATGATGATGATGTTGTATATTTATGCATGATGTATGTTATGTATGTATGATGTTGCCCTGGATGATGATGATGATTGTGTATTTTGATGTTCCTGATTATGATGAATATTTATCTTTCCTGCGGCTTTACGTGTTACGTTAATGAATGAATTGAAAGTATTATGTAACGTAAAGTGAAAGATGATGAAAAGAGGAACATGATGAATGCATGCATTAATAAATGATGAAAGTAAAGAAAGTCTTGCAAGCATTGTGTGTCGGGACACGCCATTAAAAGGTGTTAGCCCAACGGTGTGTGCGTTCGCTACCCTGGGAGGATGCACATCGGGGTCTTTCTTTGTGATTGACCATTTGTATAGAACCATTGTTGCATACCTTAGATACTGTGACCAGAGATGCGGTGCACCGTTATAGAAGGTCTATGATAGGCCTAGATCCAGTACCATGAACAGAATGGTATTGCATATGACAATGGTACACCTAAACTTTACCTTAGGTACTGTGGCCGGAGGTGCGGTGCACCGTTATAGAAGGTCTATGATAGGCCTAGGTCCAGTACTATGAACAGAAGGGTATTTATGGTTTGATAGAAAGGAAAATATGTATGATGAAAGAATGTAAAAGTTAATGACGTACGATGAATGAACGAAAGTTAAAGTATGAATGAATTACGATGATAATAATGATATTATCTATGTGTACGTATGATGTATGATCGCATGAAAATGAAGTACGGTTTTAACGAAAGAAAAGTATGTTTTATTATAAAACTAGAACTCACTCAGCAAAGCTGACTTTTATGTGTTTCTAGTTGGTAGGTAATGGTTGCTGAGGATGGCATGGGGCGGCTACTCAGCTCTTTTGGATGGCATCCATTTATAATGCTTTTGTGATGTAATACAACATGTATTTTGTAACTTGATTACGATGTATTATTTTGCAAAAGCCTTTATTATGAAATGGAATGTTTTGTTTAAATGTTTCCGCTGCAACGTTTTATGAAATATAAATGTAATTATATGTTTTAATGTGCGATGAGAATCCAACTGTAAGCGTCCCAGGAACGGGGCCTTACAAATTCATATTCACATCCTAAATAAGATAAAATATTTAAAAAACAATCTCAAAACTCTGTCAACCTAAAACTAATTACTAAATTATTTTCCGACGGATATCTGTAAGCTCATGGCGATTAGAATGAAATCAGGAAACCTAAAAAGATAATAATGCACGATAATGAGAAATAATTAAGAAAATCAAATGAAATGTGATATTGTTTGAACAAACTACAACATTATTGTAATTGAATCAAAGAATGTCGCGTTTCGTTTGATTTCTTAGTTATTTCTTATTGTTGTTCGTCATAGCTAACTACTTTTATTTTCCGTAAAATAAAGTTTAATCACTAAACTATAAAATAGTTAAAAACAATAAAATAAACCATTTTACAAGTATAAATCATACAAATTGAAACTTCTCACTAAACTAGATTCACGCAATTTGACCCCTAATTACTAGACAATATAGCAAATTCAACAACTTAAAGTAGACCATTTTACAATACAACTTTAAAACTATAACCTACATGTTAAAATTAGGATCAAATTCAAACATAAATTCACAAAATTAAAGGTTATAGCACAAATTCATCATGCTTTTAAACTTAAGCATAAATTCATAAATTCTCTAGCGCCTCTCAACAAAGTATAAATTCGAGGATTATCTCATAAATTCATCATCACAAAATCTACAAAATACCCAAATCCATTTAGTCTAAACTTACAAAATATACAAATACATTTCTCATATAAGCATAAATTCAAGCTTATATTATAGGATATCTCATAAATTCACCATCTTTAACAAATTTTAGTTAATACCTAAAAATTACACAAATCCATTTCTCAACAAAGCATAAACTCAAGCATATATTAGTGTTTGAACAACAAACAAGAAGAACATAGATCTTAAGTTACCTCAGTTGTGAAATTAAAATCTAGATTTACATGAAATCAAAGACACAATTAACAGCTTGCAAGATGATGGTGCTTGAACAACACCATCTAACTCAAAAACTAAAAGCATCAAAACTAAGAACCAAATCAACATTGAAATCAAAACTGAAAACCAACAAAAACTTACCTTTTGGCGGCGGTGGCTTCTGAGAGAGGCGACGACGGTGGTGGTAGAAGTTGGTGGCGCGAGATGGTGGGGATTTCGGCCACGGTAGATGCAACGATGGTGGTGGTAGCAGTGGGTGGCTGATGGTGAGGATTGTGGCGTAGCAGGGTCGGTGGGGGGAGGTTCTAGCGATGAACTAAGAGAGAGAGGGAGGGAGGGGGGAGAGGTTGACTTAGGTGAAGGTGGGAAAGGGTGATCAGGAGGGAAATAAGCCCGCTAAATTATATTGCCGCTAATGATATTGCCGCAAATGCTTTTTGTATGATAAAATAAGCGTCGTTAGATCTGGATGATAATCATTTCTTTTTATTAGAAAACCCAGCGTAGATTATTAGCGGCGGCATATCGTCGCTAATGAAGTTGCCCCTAATTAAAACATTTCTTGTATGGTATAAGGTATTGGAGTATCATATCTATACCTACAAAATTAAGACGTTCATGATTTTCTTCTAAGAAAATCCTATTTATTGAATGATTATATAAATGCAAGTTTAAAATGATCTGTAATTCAAATTTTATAAATAACAAATAACTCATTTTATTAAAATTATTTATTGAATGATTATATTAATCGTATTTTCACTAAATTACTTTTACACATTTCATTTTTTTAAGACTATCAATTACATTGTTTCTCAAGTTCAGGTGTTCTATATAAATAAAAACAACGAAATTCATTTCGTTAAAACTTTATTTCAAAACAATAATACCTGATAATAAAAGTTATATATCCAAATACAAAACATAATTGTCAAAAGTTTTAAACATTATAATAATAAAACATCAATATGTAAAAATTCCATAGTAAAAATAAGGTAAAATAGTTATTTAATAGGTTAAGTTTAATGAAATGTACAAATATGTAATATATATATATATATATATATATATATATATATATATATATATATATATATATATATATATATATATATATATATATATATATATATATTTGAGAAAGGTGAAATATGTAATTAATATTTTAACTTGGGAAATACATAATTTACGGTTTTAAGAAGATGAAATATGTCAAAATCCTATAAAAGAGTGATAAAACTTGGAGCGTGCGGGGAGTAATAGATGCCAATGAGGAGTGAAAGTAGTTTTATTTTATTTTTTTTTATTTTATATTTTTAACGATAATTTCGATTAGCAAGAAAAAATATCATATCTGCACATCTTATAATTTAAACTATAACCATTTAATTAAGGGTTATATCATTTACCACTAAACTATCTCCTTAAAGACAAATAAAAATAAGTAAATATCAAATATGAAAGGGGTTTGAACTTGCGTAACTCACTAGCTAGGAATGAGCCAAAACGCAGAAACCACAAAGACATCTTAACATTGGGTTGTAATCTTCAGGAAGTACCGTTCTTCAAAGACACAAACCAATATAAATATTTAATAATTATAATAAGTATATATGTGTAACCTTTGTCTAGAGAGATAAATAAATATTAATTGTATACAACATACATGTATGTGTACATCTATTTTACCTCTTATTCATTGATTGTCTTTTAAATAAAATAAAAATAGTTAAATACTCTATTTTCAACCGTTATGGAAAATGATTACAATTTTAGTTTTGATTTTGATTTTAATTTCTTTTTAGTTTTTAATGTTATGACAAAACTTGTACATTGCAAAAGTAGAGAGATGTAAATTTCTTTGGTACTTTACAACAGGAATCTTGTATGTCATACTTGTTTCACAAAATCATCGATGGAATTTCTTCATAACAAAATTCAGTCACTAGTACTATTTGTTACCCTAGGTTTACCCAAGATGTTTAGCCTAGAAATTAAAGGCTTGAAGCCTTTATAATTATATCTATCCTTATCTATTGTAAGCACTTGCAAATTTAACATCTTTAAATTACACAATTAGGGTTTGGGGGTTGCATTTATGATTTACAAAAAAGGAGATCTTCTTCTCAACCCTTCTTTCTAAACGACATAATGAACACAAGAAAGTGGTGTCTCTTAAAAAGTAGGAACACTCGAGAACCAAAGTACAAATTACAAAAGAAAGGTTATATATACTTTGGTCACCATTGCTAACTAATTTCCATTTTGGCCTTGGGCAAACTTTTTGAAACTTTCTTTTTTCCAAAAGGTGATTTTGTTATACCGGGAACATGAATCATTGTTGATTATTTTCTCATGTAACATACTATAGAATTATATCATTTTATTATTTTTATTTATTATGATTCTAGAAAAGCTCATCTGTTAAGAAAAAGATCTTTGTATTAATATATTTTATAAGAAAACAATTTTTCATAAAATTAGAAATTTTTTTAGAACATCAAACTTTTTAAAAAATACAAAATATTATAATTGGTTTTTTTAAAAGTAAAATTTTAATAAATAAAAAATAACTAAAATTGAGAATTATAATAAGAAAGTTTTTACGTATGACAATTTTTTAAAACGTCTGTTTTGAAATAAAATTTTTATTTTATTTATTAAAAGAAATACTTCAATCATATCTTATTTTATAATATCGATTTATAGTTAATAAAATTTTATTTTATTTAATATTTTATTTAACTCGTGTGATACACGGGTTTAATAAAGCTAGTATCTACATATTGCAATATTTTGTACTATTAATCGTATAAATAAAGGTAAGTCATCTTACCATGAGAGTGTTTTCTTAGAGACATTATATTATTTAAAATTTTCTATATGCATTTCATGACTATAGGAAAAATATTTTTAGATTGTCATGTATATGTGTATGCTTATATTTAAAAGTAGATACATGTAATATGTTCATGGACAAACAAAGAAATATTATTTATATACACGACATGTGTATATCTGTATGTGTATTTTACTTCTTAATTTTCAAAATTCACTCATATTAGTTTTTATTTTTGTGACAAAACTCCATTGCAAAACAAGCAATAATTTAAATTCCGTTCGTAATTCACAACCGATCTCATAACTCATAATCACATCACGAAATTAGCGATGAAAGTTTAGTCTTAACAAATTTCATCGCAAATACTCTTTCTTTAGTAGCGTGCAAAATTATCAATGGAATTTTAGTTTTCATTAAATTTCCTTCATTTGTATTAGGGTTTTCAATACTTCTATACATTATTTCTCTATTCTAGAACTTCATTTATACTTATCTATTAACTCTTACGGATGTATTTCATTAACTTCGTAAAGGATGTATTGCATTGTATTCTTAAAATGCACATTTATCTTTCTACTCTAATAAAATAGTAAATGAGGTGTCACGTGTTAGGACCGCATTCATTCTCATTAAATTTTTTCCGCTTCTCTCTCTTATTATATGACCACATTAATTACTAATAATATTATATATTTATTTTATATTATAATTAGTTTTTTAATAAAATAAGAAAAGAACTTTTTATTAATGTTATTTCTATAGAGATAGTTTTATATAAAAATAACTTTTTCTAAAAAATCAAACTATTTTTACGTAATATTTTAAAATTATTTTTTTAAAGTAATTTTTTATAAAACAAAAATAATTAAGATAGGGAGTTATAGTAAGGAAATTTTTATAAGTAAGAAAATTTTAAAACGTTACTTTAAAACAAAATATTTAATTTATCTTTAAAAAAACAAAAATAATTAAAAAGTTCTTATTAATACTTATAGTTATTACTTATACATAATTTCAATCATATCATGTATTAGTCTATTGTTTTATAATTAATAATTTTGATTATATTTAATATTTTATTTATTTAACCCATATAATATACGGATTTACTAAATCTAGTGAACCAATAAAAGGAGACAATAACAAAGAAAATAGCTCGTTTTGAAAAATTATAAATCATCAAGAACTAATGTACCAATTAAAGAAAAGGGTTTACTTGGTTCCCCGTTGCTACATAGTTTCCATTTTGGCCTTCGCCAAATTTGTTAAACTTTCTATTTCCCAAAGGTGATTTATTTTTAACAAATCCTCCTATTACGAGGAAAATAATCACAAAACCAATACCTTCTTCAAAATTATAATTTTTTTCTTTTTCCAACAGGTATTACCTAATATTTGTTCCTTGATTTGGCTTTATTTTACATAGTTAATTAATTTTCTCATATAATATATTATAGGATTGTATTATTTACTAATTAATTAACTAAATATTAATTTTTAAACATAATGAATTGTAGTGTTTTGTGATTTGTGGTACTGGCCTCAAAAGTTTTTTTGTTTGTGTTTTGTCAATTAAAGCTCTAGAGAGATAAGTAAACAAAAATGAATTTTGTAGTTTTGATAATTAGTGGATATAAGTAGCAAAAGAGAATGAATGACAATTCACGCGACACGTGTTGAGATAACCCTTTTAAGGATCAAATCCAAAATTTCAACATAACCACATGAACTATCCATGTAATTTACTCAAAAAGAAATTAAAGATATTGTTATTAGATTCAAACATTAACTTAGTTTAGTTTGTATTTAAAGATCTAACAGTATTAAAAAAATATTTTTGAAATTAATGATTTAACAAAGGAGGAAAATTGATAACTTTTACAAATAAATGTTGATGGGGTTGATGTAACAAATAGGAAGAGAGGGTATGTATAGTCTTACCCTTTTAATATTCATTCCTACTCTCATCCCCACATCTTATATATTTACAGATTAGACCATGTATAATGGGGCGTTAAACCCATACATAACGCCAGATAATGCCCCCATCACCATTACGGTGGGGCGTTATAAAGGGCATTATTATTATAACACCATAAAATCACCAAATCCATAATTTTAAGGTTTAATGAAAGGCTGATGCACACAAAACAATCCAAGTCTCTCCTGCATGCATGCACTTAGTGCAAAGTAGAAGTTGCTTCAGAAGTTTCATACTCTACACTAGAAAATATTCTAAGTATGAAATCTTCCAAAGCAAAGACCAATATCTTCCGAAACCAAAAGTGAAGTCTTCCAAAGCTTCAAAGACAAAGTCTTCCGAAGTCAATGAAGTGAAGACAGATTCCTTCCAAAGACTTTTAATACATGCTTTATCTGATGTGCTTTTCCATAAAGTTGTACCACTTTCCGCTGCAACTCTAAAGACTCACCAACTTATACAAGTTGATGAAAAGGTCCATGCTTTTGGTAACTAACATTGAGGTCTTGCGTCTGTAACTTTCTTCTTTATGTACTTTTATCCTTTTTGTAATATATTAGGATGTGAGCTATGTCATGTCATACTCACTTGTCAAAAGGCAATATGGCTTTTGACTCTACATTGATTTTGTTGTCTAGATTAATGTTTCCAGCTGGCCTTCAAAGTATGGCCGACTGTAGAATGGTGTATTAAGTATCTCAAGTCCTTGTAACTTATCCTTATGCTTTGTAAACACTTGTAATAGAACTTGAGAAGCATATACTGCAATCTTAAAAATCAAACTATCTTGTTGTTCTTAAGTCACTGTCTCTAGTTTACTTGTGTGTTCTTAGCATCACAAACGAAGTCCTGGTTCCCTATTTGATCTGTTAAGTGTTTTAAGTACTCTCCTCATTATGAGACTAGTGTATTGACCATCCCTTACTTATGTTTTTAACAAAAAGGTAATAGTGACTTGGTGCTAATATTGTGGCAGAAAATGCCCCTTAATGGGCATTAACTATTACTCATGGTCTTAAGTCACAATGAAATTAATACAAAGAAAGCAACACAATTAATCAACATCATTATTATCGTTGTCGGCGTATTCTCACTCTTCCTTTATCTATACATCCATATCCATATATGTCTGTGCGTATAAATAGAGTGCAAACGACACAAGCTGCTCGTGAGCTACTCGAAATTGCATCGATAAATATCTCGACACGAGCCGAGATTTATAGTGCCTAAGCCTGAAAAATAAGCTCATTTAAGATTTGAACCTGAACCTTAGCTTCACATATTGAGCTCGAGTGGGCTCGCGAGCCTAAACAACCTTTCTACTTATATTTTTTTATTTAATTTATTAAATATATATTTATGTAAATAATTTTTATTATATAGAAACTTATCATATAAACAATTATAATATGTATAATGATATATATAAAATATATGGTTATAAATATATATATTAAAGTATATATAAATATATTAAAATAGTAATAACTAAATAAAAAATGAGAGGAGCCCAATTTGAAAAATACTTGACGAGCCGAGTTAGAGATTTAAAAATAAAGATCAAATTGAGCCGAGCTCGAGCTCGAGCCCTATTAAACCAAAACATGATGAGCTTGAGCCTATGTGAGCTCAGGCTCAGCTCGTCTCGTTTACATCCCACATATAAGTAACTATTAGAAAAAAAAACACCACCTTCAAATTGAAATTAAGAACTTTATGGACCTTGCTACAAAAAGCCAAAATAAAAATAGTTACACCACAAAAGATCCATTACACCAAAACCATCTACAACGGTACTCCAACAAACCTTACATCAAGTTGGAATAGGACAATGAACTCCAACCTCAAATTGAATTCCTAACAAACTGCAGTCAAGCGAAACAATCCTCAAAACACATAAGTAATTGTTTAGAACAAAGACACAAACCAAATTCAAAGCAACATACCCGCATCCTCGCATGATAGATTAACGCAAACACCTTAAACACAACATTTAAAATGCAGATCAATAAGCACAACATTAAACAGATCAACTACACAACACCCATAATCGAAGAAAAAGGGAAATGAAGAACATCATACAAAGGAGACAAATAAGGCTATAGAAACCATATTGTTTTTCCCGTATTTATTCGTTTGACACATCAGTTTCACATTAGCTTTTTTTTCCCCAGTTTTTCTCCATTTTACTAGATTCCGTCCTAGTTTTTCCCCGTTTTCTATTTTTCTCAAATTAATTCTTTTCAATTTGTATTCATATTTTAATTTTTATAACTAAATATAATTCAATAAAAAATAAAACAACCTCTATTAATTATAAAAATAAAAAAAATTCATTAAAATTAAATTAACATCTAGAAAAAAAAATACATAACTAAAAATAACATCTAGTATAGGAACTCTCATCCCTAACGTTGTGCCTTCTCCGGCGTTCATTGAAGAACAACTTTTCACATTGGCCAAGAATACGCCAAATGATCTTTTGAAATTAATTTAAAGTCCGCTTGTTGTTGTTGTTGTTGTTGGGTAGTTGGATTATTGGGAGTAGGGATTAGTAAATCCTGGTAAATATTCACCAGGTTGTAGGATATTGGAACCTGGGGCATGATGTTCCTCATCGGGCCTGGCTTTTGTAACATTAGACCTATTTTTTATGTAACTTGAATCATTTGAACTATTATGAAATAAACAAATTCATGAATTATTATTTGTTATTGTGTTTATATTCAATTCATATTAGTTTTATAATTTATAAACTAGATTGTATAAATTTATAAAGTTTTATCATAAAACATGTTAATTTATTAATTTAAATAAAAGGAAATAATTTGTTAAATTTTTACAAAATTATAAATTTTTATATATTAATAAATTGAACTATTTATCAAAATAGAGCCTTTTATATATTTTGGGTTTAAGATGTCCTTTTTATAACTTAAATTGAAAGCTTTAAACATAAAATGTTAACTTTAATAACTACAGGGATTAAAGATGTAAATTATTTAAAACAAACCCCCTCCCTGTCGACTTCCCCTATTCCATCCACCCCCCATTTTTTCGAAAAAACATCGGCTAGGTTAGAACCTTGAAATTTCATCTTTTCAATTTGATTCAACCAGCTCTTAAGGCTCGAAAGACAATTTCAAACTATGGACTATCTTTCAATTCGATTATAATGGCGGTTATGATGTGTTCAAACCCAAAAGCCGATACCACATTCAATTCAAACAATTTAGATTGAAAATTCGAATAATTGATTTAATCACATGATTAGAAATATAGATACAATCATTGTAATAATAATATTCGATCCAATTTGGTCAACAAGCATTTGAATTGTTTTTAAATCAAACCCGAAACCCATAATTCAATTCCATAACTTGTCCAACTTGAAACTGATTAAATCAGGTGCTATATAATTAGGGTAGAGCTTTTAAACAATATTTCCAATTTATTTACACTCCTAATTGCACGTATCAAACACACGCACATCAAATTCAATCACCATTTTCGTCCAGACCTGCAACCTACTCAAGCGTTGTATTCCGAGCCCTCTCAATCAAAAATGGTTGTGGTTATTAATCACTAACACCTTTGGAAGCTTCATGCACAGTCAATCAAATCAAAACATCAACGTCACATCAATTACAGATCATCTCCTTAGCAACATTTCTTTCTTTCCTATTAACCAAACTGATCAATCATGCACACATATACACATTTAAACATGGGGAATTAAAGCCCCATGTTTATTTTAATTAACAAAATCGATTGGATGTTCAATTTTTTTAAAATTGAATTAGGGTTCATAGCGGATTTGGCCTTTTCTTAATTTCGGTTTTCAAGTTTTAATTTGGGTTTCTAATCAGACATGAGGCCTTGGCCCACCGATTTAAACACATCGCATATGGAGTAGGGACCCAGGTTCGACCTGGACACCCCCACATTATTTTTAAATCAATTTTTCTTTATTATTTCATAAGTGTTATTATTTGGACTAGATATGAATCGGGCGCATAATCAAAAAATTTAAGTAAACTCATTCGTTACAACATTACATCAACAATAGTTCAAAATTTATATAAAAACCGATAAAAAAGTTAAGTAGAAGCATCGATAAAAATAAGTACGTTGCAATAGTAGGAGCATTGATAACAACACTTATCATGGTGGTGGTGGTGGTGGTGGTGGTGGTGGTGGGGGGGGGGGGTTGACCTTTGGAAAAAATGTCAAAATTTGTATTAAAATTAAAAAAATTATGTTTATATTATGTAAATATCGGTTAGAAGATGACATTGCTTAATTAGTGTATAATTGTTATAAAGATATAACTTTTTAATTAAAACATTGCAAAAAAGCAGAAGTGCGGGGGGTCGTTCCCTGGGCTCAAAACTGGGTGTGAACTTGAGATACACATTCCCTACCACCATACCAAGAACTCACTTCAATTAACTATCCAAAGATAATGTTGTATAGAGAGAAGTGGAACTAAGTAGTGTTGTAAATGAACTAAACGTTTAGCGAATGTTTGTGAACCATTCAGCGGGAGTTTTATTTACGTTCGTTTGTTTATAAATAAACAAACACGAACAAAAATTCTAATCGTTTTTGTTAAATGAACGAACATAAACAGAGTTTGCGTTCGTTTGTTTATGTTCGTGAATGCATGGTAATGTGTTTATCTATGTTCATTTATGTTCGTTTAATCATTTGTGTTTGTTTGTATTTGTTCAATTAAAAGCCTGTATATTTCTATTTTATTAATTTTATTTTTCTAACAATATGAAACCCTAGTAAAACTATATATCTCTATCAATATCACATTATTTATTTTTAGTGCATTACGTGTAATGTTTACGATAAAAAATGCAAATTATATTCTAAATGACTATATAATTGTTTGTACTCGTTTATGCTCATTGATTGTCGTTTGTACTTGTTTATGCTTATAAATATTTGTTTGTGTTTGTTTTTATTTAGTAAGTGTTTGTGAAAAGTTCATGAACATGTTCATTTACTTGATTAACAAACACAAACAAAAAATATCATTTCGTATGTATTAGTGAACAGTTTATGAATAATAGTAAGAAGACAGGCATGCATTAATGATCTACATTCTCATTACCATATCACTTATATAAAAAATTGATCCCCTTAAGCAATATTTGATTGCTAACGGGTAATTTGGGTAAATTGATTGGGAATCTTAGGTTGTTCTTTAATGCTAAAATGATATAAACAATAGAATCTTATTGTATAAAATTGGAATCAATATATGTATATTATATAAAATTAGAATTAATATATATTACATGTTACAAAATTGATATGTATGACATTGAGTCCACGCTTGACACCTCCGAATTATCGATATTCGACTATTCATCTTATTCATTTGCAACTTCGTTAACTTTTATTTATTTATTTATTTATTTATTTATTGATTCAATTTTTTTTGCATTATGTGAATTATTTAGTTAGTATGTAAATTAATGAAACTAACAAGGGAAGATCAATATTAGATATGATCTTACATTAAAACGAAGAAATGGCCCTGGTGTGGCATTGGAAGAAGCGACTATCAAATTAATTTGTTTTGTCAAAATATGGTATGTTTGTTAGGAAAGGGCTTTGCCCAATGGTATGTTTAAACTCAATCTAACCACTATAGAAAAGAATATGAATAAAAATTCTTCTTACTTCTTATATATATAAAGTCTTCTGAAGACTTAAAAAAACAACCAAACTTTACTCAAAAGTTAAAATAAATTTTTGAAACACAAGAAAGTTGTTTAGCTAAAGTGGTGTTGCCACCGCTAATGGTTCAAAAGGATAGTATCAAAAACTGTTAATTGTGCATTCATAGGTATGCTCAATATAATAGTATATATCGGTTTCTTGTACGTGAGTCAGAGAGTCCCGAAATGCACAAAAATACTATAATGGAATCAAGGAATGCGTCATTCTTTGAAGATGTGTTTCCTTGCTTCGAAAAGGAACACACGAGCTCATCAACACTAGTTGATGATATTGTTCATGATGAGATTGAATAACACTCATGGGCTAATATAACACTTTTAAAATCCAAACCCAAAGCATCCGTAAAACAGCAAGGGTTTGGGGCGGTAGCCCCTTAGAACGAAGTCCAAGGGGTGGCAGCCTTTGGTAGGGTTTAAAGGGCAAAGTTTCTGGCTGGGGTTGAGCTAACCTGCTTAAGGAAACAATATAAAGACGAAATATGGGAAAAATTTCTTTTAGAGATATAATATAATGGAGAAAATTTGAGAAAGTTCAAAATTCAAGAAATTAGAGCCAATGCGGCCGATATTGGAGAAGGGATGCGGGGCGCATCAATCGGGTTAAGAAACAATAAGAAGACGACATGTAGATGCTAACTAATTGTCAAATGTCGAACGCGTGCAAACCGATGAGAGCCGCATCGACAAAAACGTGCTCGAGGTAATTCATGCGCGACACATGTCATGCATACAAAGGTGACATCTAATGTGAGCCGCATCACCAAGAGAATGAGGGCCATATTGGCTAACCAATCTCACCTATTAAAAGGTGAGTTCTCAACTTGGTTTTCATACTCTCACACCTTAATTCTTATATACCCAACCTCAGTTTGTGTCTCAACCTCCTTGACTTATTTCACAACTAAATGCTTGATTCTTAAATATTCAAAGTTACTTGAAGTTTCTAGAAGATGATTATAGCTTAGTGAATAACTGAAGTGCTGTTTAAGCCTCCTTAAACTAACCTAAGAACATAGAGAAGGCTTGAGTTGAATTAAGGTGAATACATTCGTTTTTTAAATGAAAGTCGTTAATATTTCAGATTCCTATTATCTTGAAAACCAACATAAGTTATAGATAATTTATTAGCGCATGTTGGTGAAATGCAAAACAAGCACGAGACTAAGATTGGATGCATGGTGTGATCACAAACGATGCACATATGATGGATAGGATCCTAAAATTAGTACTATGTCTAAGAATGGCTAGTAATGGTTTGGTGTCCAAATGAATACGACTCCCTAAGCATTGACTATCCTAAGGGGGACCCGATAACAAACTATTACTAGTGTACAATAAAAAATCTTGATATGTATTTCATCCTATGGACATAGCATGGTTAATCTTAAATTAATATTCTCATTCTTACTTATGAAAATGATTTGGGTCTTATAAACATTATTCACAAGCATTATCATTGATATTAATGTTTAAACCTTTTTACAAGTAAAGAATAATTAAACTAAGAATGACATTAGATCATGCTATAGTATCAACTCTAGAGATGTTTATAGTATCAAATGATAAAATCACAAGATAAGAGCTGAAATGGATGAAGTTTTAGGATGAAAATCTTTTGTCTTGGAATCATAGACAATTTTTTGTAAATAAATCCTATGAATTAATAAATGATTCAGTTTGAGATTTGACTTGATTATGATACTACTAAATGAATTTTTGCAGGCAAAAATATATTTGAAAATAATAACCTATTTAAAATAATAAAAGGATCCTGATCGGCTCACATGGCCAAAGGTTATCCAAAACTAGGATGTGACAGTTGATGAGGTTAAACCTAGAAGAAGAAAAAAAAGGATTGAAAAACCCACGCCTAACTTTCTTACTTATACGATTGAAGGTGAGCCCAAACCTACAGATAAACGGTCACTTCTTTATAAGGACTTCAATGAAAATAAGCTATCAAGAATGAAATTTATTCTTTCTTACATAATCATACTTGGGTTATGTCATTTTATGCCTTTATGTGACAATGACACCAGATTTTGAACAAGTTAGGATTAACAATGGTTTCAAAATTAATAAGTGTGACACATGTTGTAATGTAAAAGACACATCTAGAGGTTATGTCATATGCCTTTATGTAGATGATATGCTTATCACTGGGAGTGATGATAACATAATTAGATCTACAAAAGATATATGTTAAAAGTGAGATTTGACATGAATGACATGGGTCTAATCGATGTGATCCTTGGAGTAAAGATCATTAGAACCTAGAATGGTCATGTATTAAGTCAATCCCATTATATGGACAAGATCATTGAGAAATTTATGAGGGATGACATGAATGTTTCTCAAACTCCTAGTGATACTACCCACCATCTATCTAAAAATAGAGGCTATGGTGTTGCTCAGTTGGAGTACTCAAGGATCATTGCTAGTCTTATATATCTCATGACATGTACACAACCAGATTAACGTATGTTATGTGTAGGCTAAGTATGTACACTAGCAATCTTAGCTCTGGACATTAGCAGAGCATGACAAGATTACTAAGGTACTTGAGATACACACAGAACTATGGATTGCATTATGTCCAAGATCCATCTATTATAGAAGGATATACTAGTGCTAACTATATATCTAATATAAAAGATTCCAAACCACAAGTGGTTATATGTTTACTCTTAGGGAAGCGCCTATAGCTTGGAAGTCATCCAAGCAAACGATTTTAGCTAGATCCATAATGGTCTATTTTTATCGCATTATATATATCTAGAAAAGTGGCAGGATGGTAACGTCATTTCCTAGAATGTATTCTTGGATGGCCAAAGTCTATGATAGCTATTTGCATATATTGTGATTGCCAATAGGCTCTTCGTAGAGACCAAAGTACAATGTATAATGACAAATTAAGCCATATATGACGTACACATAATACAATACAACAACTACAAACTTTAATTAAATTTCTGGCCACCCAAGTAAATTTCGTCAGCCTCCTAGGTTATAACAACTCAAGCAGATTGTACACCCATGATTAGCCAAGCACCTATAAGTAAATATGAAACAAGAACTTTAAGTGTAGAGAATGTTGGAAACTTTTCTTGTTGTAGTGTTTGAAACATGTATTACGTGTATGTTTGCAAGGCATACAACCGGGTATATATAAACCTAAGGTTCAATCAATTTAACACCTAGTTAATGATTGAATCTAGTCATTAACACACAATTAATACTATATTCAAAACTGAATATACTAATTCAGTAGTAGCACCTGGCATTTCGCATTGGCACAAAAATACAAAAGGCAGCTCGCGGCGATGCGAAGTGCAAAGTGTGTTACGTCCCGGTCTCGATCCCGGGTGCCTGTTGGGTGTCACTAGGTGTCCCTAACCATATATGAACTTTTTCATTTAGTAGCTCACCTTTATAAGCCCATTTTGTTTTGTTTCTCCTCATGTTCCACAATTTTATGTTTCAACTACATAACTTTGAGAATTTATATTTCAATCAACTTAGCTCCGCTTTGGACGCAGTTTAGTTCATTATGAACTTATCACGTACTAGAAAACAACCCACTAAATTACAATCATATTAGTAACAAATACTAATGATTATCCATGTCTAAAGTTAGTGAAAACCCCACTTTAGGCCACACTTCACACTTTAATGTACAATGCACACTTTTATCCACATTGCGTGCACTTTACACAATTTTCCACTGAATTTTCAACAAACTTGATATTGTCAAATTATATATAAAGTTAAAATGGTCACTTATTTACATAAAGAAAATATACTTTAGGAAATGTAACCTCACAATCAAAACTTGCTACATCTAATAACTAAAATTCACTTCATAGTTAACTAAGATCATAAGACAAAAATCTCATATTTCTAGGATTTACATAAAAGAAAACACTTGAATATAACTTTGGATAATCTTTGAATTCAAAGCCTCAAGTGATGGATTTAGGGCTTGCACATAGGATTGGAATGTCAAAACCTTTTCATGAACATATTAGAGGTTGTGTAATTCCCTCATGATGAGAAGCTATGACCATTTGGAATTTCTAGGTTTTCTTTGGGATGATCCCATATTCTCATTTCCTAAGTTATCCTATAAGTATTCTTTTAACCTTCAACTACTTCACTGCCTGTCAAACTAAAAGAAAACAACGACCTTGAATACCTTGCTAAAAGAAACATTGGTCAGTCAATGGGTCAAGGGATGTGAATTCTGAACCCTCTCTAATTACTTTACCTATAGCAATGATTGGGTTCATTTATGAGATGAAAAAAGTACCCCCATCACAAGGACACATATTGACTTCAAAAAAATGGTCCCATCTTAAAATCTCCTAGAGACCATGCTTCCTACCCCTTTTAAAGTCACAAGTACAACTATTTCTCAATTTAGAACACGCATGCAACCTACCCCTCATAAAGATTGTCATCAAAATGAAATATAACAAGTTGTATATTTTATTTTAAAACTATTTACCAACAAAGGAGTTGATATTAACTTTCATTTACTTGATCATAAATTCTTTTTCAATCCAACTTATTAAATGGAAAGGACAAAACTACAACGCCAACTACATTTGGCCACAATCATAGCACTCTCCTGTCCTTACTTACCCGGTAAATGAAACATTTTTTAAAGAACTTTATTGTAATCACGTGTAATGTGCACCAAGTTGCAATCACGTATGAATATATGATAGCAACATATATGAAGTGACATTGAGTTTTATTCGCATGCAAATCATAAGAAGTAGTTTGATTCACATGTAAATTTATACTCAAACTAATTTAAAAGACAATAAACAAGTGAGTTGTGTAGGTTAATAGGAAAAAGAAATGCTTGTTTTTACGTACTCTTTTATGTGCTTACCATTATGTGAATTAATACTTAAACTAATGTTAATGACAATTAAGAAGTATAATTTCTTTTTAGGTATGAAAATAGATCAACGGTTTGCGACAAATGCCAATTAAAAGGGAAAGTTCTTTTAGCATGACCTTTTGAAAATGCTACTATTTCATCTTTGTTATTTCTCTAATATAAAGTCACAAGTGGAAAACCTTCATATAACAAGTTACATTTTACAACTTTTCTTTCTTTAGAAGAAACTTCTCCCCTCCTGCTTAATTGATCTTTATAACCATAATCCTTGTAACAAGTTACATTTTACCATCATTTATGTACGTACAAGAGAATTGATATTGACCTTCCATTTATTTTGAATTTTATTAAACGGCATTTATTTTGATCCTAACATCTTTTATTAGCTTATTAAATGGTAAAGACAAAACTACAACGTCAAAAACGATTTCCTCTCCTTAGTTGTCATCGCATCGTCATCACCAACATTTGGCCATAATCATGCCACACTCATCCTCTCATAAGTTACCCGATAAATATACTCCAAAACTTTATTGTAATCGGTGTCAATAGGCATTAAGTTGCAAACACACACGAACAAATGATAGCAACATATATGAAGTAACACCTAGCTGTAATGGCATTCAAATCTCTCATTAAACCTAGTTTGATGCACATGTGAAATTATACTCAAACTAATTTTGAAAATCTAGCAGAAAATTTTCAATAAAAGGATATCAATTGAATTTGTATGGTTAAATAAAAAAGTACTCGTTCTTACCCAAAATATTTTAGTCCTAAATGAAAAGCATATTTTATTGTAAAGGGATTAGCAATAATTGATATCTGTAGGAGGTGAAAATTGACTACATATTGTAGAAAGCTAAAAGCGTAACATTTGACACCTTTAAATTTGATTATTGACAAATATCATTAATCATCCTCAGAGATCACAACTCTTGGAAGTATGAAAAGCATATTTTAATTAGAAAAGGATTAACATGTTGAGATTTTGCAATAACATCGATAGAGGTAAGATGATAGATGAATAAAAATTTTGTTTTTTTTTATCAAGTATCTTGATTTTAAATACGTTAAAGTCAATACTAAATTAAAAATCATATATTTTACAATAACATCGTATTAAACCTGGTGATTTCAGGCCCCCCAAGCTTATCTCACAATACAGAAATAACAAATCAAGTTACAGACATCAGAAAAGAAAACACATTGTAAGCTCTATCATGTAGAGTTAACATCAAACAAACGTTCATTAAAGTACCATTAATTCATTTTACAACTAACATATTTTATCATATCAAAAGTAATAAACTTATTTTGGTGCACTGAAAGTTGAAACCTGATTGGTGATATTTTCTACATTTTTTTAAGATTCATTTGATGTTTACTATGAAGACTAGAAGGGTGCCCCGCAATGCGACGGGGTGTTATTTTACATCCGACACGTACATTTAATATTTTTTTATACTTGTAGTAGTTTTACAAAAGTCTATTATGTTTTTTCTAATCTAAGCTTTAAAACACCAAATAAATGAGTATTACTAATTGTACATATATGCATTAACTTATTGTACCTCACAAAATATAGATGTGTTGAGTAAAAAGTTTGCACCAAAACGTTAAAAAAACACAGGTTAAGTTGTAGTCTCAAAATATTTTTAAATGTGATAGATTAAAAGATATAGCTAAAATTTTAAAACATGTTAAGTTTTTACACCAAAATGTTTAAAACAAACATAGGTTAAATTATAGTCTCAAAATATTTTTAAATTTGATAAATTAAACGATATAGATGAAATATTCAAACATGTTAAGTATTTTTTGGTTTATGAGTAGATAATATAAAGAGTTAATTACATAAATAGTCCTTGTGATTTATTCAAAGTAACAGGTTTGGATACTAAAGGTTTTTTGTAACATGTTTGGGTATTATGTTTTTAATTTTGTAACAAAAATGGGTATTAAGACTAACGGACGTTAAGTTTTCTGTTAAATTTAAATGAAATGACTAAAGTACCCTTGGATTTATTAGTCCTACAATTATATATTTCTCTTTTATCAGGGACCATTTGTGTATTTACTATCATTGACCCACCATCACCACTATATATCCCTATCAGCCACCATCACCACCGTTTACCCACCTTCAATCATCAACCCTCCTACCCACCAGCCACCACCCAACCCTCCTACCCACGAGCGTCCATCGAACACCCATGACACCAGCA
>CM046043.1:17645227-17672209 GCA_025215565.1 Flaveria ramosissima | reverse complement strand
GTAATATATCTACGTATCTATCTATACGTATATCTATGATTATACGTATAATATATATATCTCTACGTATTCTCTCTACGTATATATATTATATATATACGTCTATATATATACGTATATGCACGACAGGATCAGCGATCACAAGTTTGAAGTATTAGAGTGTATGCAGCGGAATGAAAAGAAGATTAGTCAATTCTAGCAAGAGTTTGTTACTTGTAAACAAATGCGAGAGAATATTTTTTCTGTGATTTGGAAGTTTCAATAATGTCCAATATTATTGCTAAATCATTCACTATTACAATAAGGTTGGCACTCCTTATATAGAGTGCAATCACTGTTGCAATCACGGGATGGTGATTACTAGCAGATCTAGTACAAAAATACTAATAACTTAACAAACTACTGAAATGTTCACAACTACTGAGAACATGTCAGAGTGCTAAGTTAAACAAAAAACAACTGAAAAGAAACTACTGATACTACAACGACTGAAGAACAAACTCTTCAGTCGTTTTACAAAACTACTGAAAAGAGAAATATAAAACTACTGAAAGCAAACCGTCACAACTACTGACGAGTCCTCTTCAGCTGTTTATGACAACGTTTGATACTTTGTCTTCAGCACTTGTCTTCAGACTTTGTCTTCAGTACATGTGTCTTCAGACTTTGTCTTCAGCACTTGTCTTCAGACTTTGTCTTCAGTACTTGTCTTCCAGTTTGTCTTCAGTACTTGTCTTCAGACTTTGTAATCAGTTGTTGTCTTCACTGTTTGTGAATTCAGTAGTTGTTGTGACGTCTGTGAGACTTAGGGGCTGTTTGGTAGCCTCTTAATCAGCCTCTTAATGGTTCAGATGTCTGAATGGTTCAGCACAATGGTTCAGACTGTTTGTTTCGCGAGCACATGTCTGAATGGTTAAGAGATTTACCTCTGAGGTTAAGCATTATATTGATGCTGATGGTTAAGAGGTCTAATGCTGAATGGTTAAGACATATTATCTGAATTGGTCAGACGTTGTCTTTGAATAGTTAAATTATATACTAGCTCTTTAATGGTTCAGACCTCTTAATGATTCAGCACTTAATGATTCAGACCTCTTATTGGTTCACACTTACTCATTCAGATGTTGCCAAACATCCCTTAAAGGTTTTTCTGATCCGGCTCATTGGTTCTTTTGGTCCAACAAACTCCCCCTGAACCAATGCAGCCAAAACCTTTAACTTTATTGAGGTCCCACTTATGTTGGCAAAATGGTTGGTCTTTTTTTTCCTTCTTGATCAGTTGAGAATGACCCATATAAGCACTCCGGCCTGGAAGTAAGTCTCTGATGATTTGGTTGGCAAAATAGGATCGGAGCTGTCACACACCCTCAAAATCCCGTGCGGGGTTTTAACCCCGAGGGTGTGTGAACAAACCAGGATCACAGTAGTAGTTGTCACACCCCCGCTAAAGCGGAAACACGGGGATGTAACGAGAATGGGATCGTCATAACACATGGTAGCGATAGAGTGCAATATAAATAAATGATTCATGCGTGTCATGACGACCCCCCTACAACAAGGGACTTGTGTCGTGTTTAGTCAATGTCCACAACACATAGCCATAAGCACATGATGATGATAACATATATACACATAATATGAAAATGTAAATGTTAATTCCCACAACCCGGGAACAAGTTTCAAATGTTGATAATTGTTTACATGCGATAACATTGTTCAAAAAGATTGTTTAACAAAACATGAGCTAAGTCCCAAAAATGCATCCTAGGGTCTCCACTAAGGCAGCACACCTAGATTCCTGGACTTGCATGTTCACCTGAAAGATATGCTTAAAACGGTCAACAAAATTGTTGGTGAGCCGCAGGTTTATGTATAAAAATGTAAGTGATGCTGTATATAATAGCGCGTCGGAATACCGTGAATACAGTTATTACACAAGTAAATATCACATGACATGAGCTTTGCAACCAAACCTAGCGACGTACACAAAGAATTGTCGGCATATATTCACCCAAGGGCCCGTTCCTGGCCACTGATGGTACCACTAGTATACCATCGAACGAGGGTGGGGGTGTCAACCCAGTAGTACTACCAATACCTAACCGTCGGTTCCCACACTGGAATTAAATAGTTTGCAAAGAACCAACACAGCAGACCCAAGCATGCATCAAATAGTACTTGCACACAGTATCACGTTGATTCCTTGTATGTTAAAATGTATGTAAGTTGTACAGCATAAAAATTGTGTAAGCATACTTTTCCCCCAATTTGTAAATGATTGAAATATTGTATAAATGTGAAAAGGGGCCACGAACTCACTTGTTAGGTGGTAAGTATGTATGAGCGATGTAATCCCAAATGTTGAATGCAAATAAACAGTCAAACACCTATTGACAGTTATTGTATAGCATTAATGATGATGATATATGTATAAGCGCGCATAATGATGGGTCGGTTCGGGTCGTATCGGATGGGTCCCCTCACACAAACACAGACTTACAACGCGTACGAGACCTATGTGATTCAGTACAAGACATTGTTGCCACTAATGATGGTATTTGAGTAAAAGTAGGTGTTTATCGAAAGGATCTTGAATAGTGTCAATATTATAAGTCAATTTAGTCGTTGTAAGCGTTAGTCATTGCTCAAATAGTTTCTGCCCTTTCTCACGTTGACTTTAATATTTGTGGCCAAACAATGGCATAATTGTGTTAGTGTTCCCTCGACACCACACGACATACTCCCACACCACCACAGGGTCACACACAACAAATTCAGTCGCATACAAGGCCAGACGCACGACTCAACCTCCATTCGTGCGAATCAACCCTCAATCGTGCGAATCACTTCATTCGTACGATTGAGCCTTCATTCGTATGATTGGCCTTCAGTCGTACCACACAACACCCAACTGCACGACTCAACTTCCATGCGCACGAATCAACCTTCAATCGTGCGAATTAGCTACTTTCGTACGACTGAACCTTCATTCGTGCGATTGGACCCCAGTCGTGCGAATCACATTCATTCGCACACATTCAGTCGGTCACCTGACTCAATCGCACACAAACACTCAGTCGCATGACTCATTCGCATACACTCATTCGCACGCATGATTCAATCGCACACAGACACTCAGTCGCACAACTCAGTCGCACAACTTGCCCAGTCGCACAACTCAGTCGCGCGATTGACTCAGACGCATGATCCAGTCGCACGACCCACTCAGTCGCACGGCTCAATCGCATGGATGACCCAGTCGCCCAATCTGCAGAATCGCGACTGTGGTCGGGGTGAGCAGCCCCCGAGCTGCTCTAAGCACGGGTTTTACACCACATAGACTTCCAGAAACACTCAACAAACATACCCAAGCATAAGCACAAGCAAAGGGACCTCACACGCACCCATACGACCTTGTGTGTTCGGGTTGAACCCGAACACCCGAAACCCTAGTTTGGACAGCCGTGAAAAGGCTCTAAAATGGACAACCAAAGACAACTACCTGCTAGAGAGGGGTAGTGTAGGCTGTAGACGGTGTCAAGACGAAGAAAACGAGACCTCTCGGGTCGGATTTGGTGCTAAAATGGTGTTTTTGTGTGTGAAAGAGATGAAGATGAAGAAGATGATAGAAATGGGGGTTTAGGGCTGGAAATGGGGTATTTATACCCAGCCCAAGTTTCCAAAATTACAAGTTTAGTCCCTGCACTTAACCCCCGAGTTTTCCCAAGTTTTGTTCGGTTGAAAAACGACTTCGTTAGGTGTTTTATATTAATTGTAAAAGTTCTTTTAATGTTATTATGACTGAAGAAATGGTTATATTAAAACATTTATTATATTTATAAAATGATATATTTAGCATTTTCAAAAATGAAAGTTTTAAAGGTCTTTTTAAGGTTCACACACAGTTTTAACGAATGCACACACAACGATAATATTGCACACATGATATCCACATAATGTGTCAAATAATGACGAGGAATGACCAAAAGTAGAGAAAAGATGACGGACAAACACGTCATTTGACGGACCTTGAAGTGACGGATGTCACAGTATCCCCCAGTTGAGAGAATTTCGTCCCGAAATTCAGCTGGAGTTAGGTCCAAGAGTGTCATCCTCGAAAAGATGTGGATATTTGAGTTTCATCTGATCTTCACGTTCCCATGTAAACTCTGGCCCTCGTTTTGAATTCCACCTTACGCGAACAATAGGTATCCTACTGCGCTTCAGTTGCTTGACCTTTCGATCCATGATCTCTATGGGTTCTTCAACGAAATGAAGCTTGTCATCAATCTTGATTTCCTCGATTGGCACGTGAAGGGATTCATCGGCCAAACATTTCTTGAGGTTTGACACGTGAAAAGTATCGTGCACACCGCTAAGCTCTTGTGGCAACCTTAACCGGTAAGCCACTGGACCGATCCTTTCAGTGATCTCAAATGGTCCAACGTATCTTGGGGCTAACTTCCCTTTCTTTCCGAATCGAACGACTCCTTTCCAAGGGGAAACTTTGAGTAACACACGATCCCCAACATTGAATTCTAGAGGCTTCCGACGATTGTCGGCGTAGCTCTTTTGGCGATCTCGCGCGGCTTTAAGTCGATCTTTGATTTGGAAAATCTTGTCTGTTGTTTCTTGGATGATCTCTGGGCCTGTCAGTTGACTCTCACCAATTTCGGCCCAACAAACGGGAGATCTGCATTTTCTTCCATACAACGCTTCAAATGGTGCGCATCCAATGCTTGTATGATAGCTGTTGTTGTAGGAGAACTCGATCAACGGCAGATGAGCATCCCAACTACCACCAAAATCGATTACACACGCTCTCAACATGTCTTCTAGCGTCTGTATAGTGCGTTCACTTTGGCCATCTGTTTGAGGGTGATAGGCTGTACTCATATCTAACCGAGTACCCATCGCTTTCTGTAGTGTCTGCCAAAAACGTGAAGTGAATCTGCTATCACGGTCGGATATGATTGACACCGGCACCCCGTGCCGTGTCACGACCTCTTTGATGTACAATCTCGCCAACTTATCCATCTTGTAATCTTCTCGGATAGGCAAGAAATGTGCGGACTTCGTCATTCGATCCACAATGACCCATATCGAGTCATGACCGCTGTTTGTTCTAGGGAGTTTGGTAATGAAATCCATGGCTATGTTCTCCCATTTCCACTCGGGAATCTCAGGTTGTTGTAATAATCCCGATGGCTTTTGATGTTCAGCTTTGACTTTCGAACACGTCAAGCATTGACTGACGTATAAGGCAATGTCTTTCTTCATGCCTGGCCACCAGTACAGATCCTTAAGATCATGATACATCTTGTCTGCACCAGGATGAATAGAATATCGCGTCTTGTGGGCTTCATCCATGACTAAGGTTCGAACACCTCCCCATTTGGGTACCCATATGCGATCCATGAAGTACTGAATACCGTCATCCTTGCGTATCATCTGTTTATCTAACCCCCGGAATTCTTCTCCCGCAAGGTTTTCTTCCTTTAATGCCTCATTTTGTGCAATTTGAATCTGGGCTTTCAAGTTGGTTTGGATGGTCAAACCCAACGCTCGTGCACGTAGTGGTTTCACACGTTCTTTACGGCTTAAGGCATCAGCCACCACGTTAGCTTTCCCCGGATGATACCGGATTTCACAATCGTAGTCGCTAAGAAGCTCTACCCAACGTCGTTGGCGCATGTTGAGTTCCTTCTGATCCAGAATGTGTTGAAGGCTCTTATGATCTGTGAAGATGACGCATTTGGTGCCATACAAGTAATGCCTCCAAATCTTGAGTGCAAATACTACAGCGCCCAACTCAAGATCATGAGTGGTGTAGTTCTTTTCGTGCACTTTAAGTTGTCGCGAAGCGTAGGCAATCACTTTATCTCTCTGCATCAATACACATCCCAATCCTTGATGTGATGCATCGCAGTAAACCACAAAATCGTCTGTTCCGTCTGGGAGGGACAGTATTGGCGCGTTGCACAACTTCTCTTTCAACGTTTGGAACGCTTGTTCTTGTGCAAATCCCCAGTCAAACTTCTTGTCTTTTTGAGTAAGCAGGTCAACGGCTGCGCGATCTTTGAGAAATTCGCGATGAAGCGACGATAATAACCGCCAATCCTAAGAATTGCCGTATCTCTGATGGCGTCTGGGGCGTATCCCACTTTTTCACCGCTTCGATTTTGCCGGGATCTACGTGAATCCCGTCCTCATTAACCACATGACCCAAAAACTTTACTTCCCGCAGCCAAAACTCACACTTTGAGAACTTGGCGAAAAGTTTCTCTTCGCGTAGCAGCTCCAGAATTGCCCGAAGATGTTCTACATGATCCTTCTTTGATCGGGAATAGATAAGTATATCGTCTATGAACACGATCACGAACTTATCCAAATAAGGTTTGCACACCCGATTCATTAGATCCATGAACACAGCTGGTGCGTTAGTCAATCCGAACGGCATGACCAAGAACTCATAATGCCCATAACGAGTTCTGAACGCAGTCTTCGGTATGTCGTCCTCGAAAACCCTTAGCTGATGATAACCAGAACGAAGATCGATCTTTGAAAAATACGAAGCTCCTTGCAGCTGATCAAATAAATCGTCGATCCTGGGGAGAGGATATCGGTTCTTCACCGTCAACTTGTTCAGTTCACGGTAATCGATGCACATACGGAACGATCCGTCCTTCTTCTTGACAAATAGTACCGGTGCTCCCCACGGTGAATGACTCGGTCGAATAAAACCTTTCTCCAGTAGTTCCTGTAATTGACTAGACAACTCTTGCATCTCAGATGGCACTAGTCGATAAGGTGTTTTCGCTACCGGCGTAGCTCCAGGAACCAACTCAATACGGAATTCCACCTGTCGTGGAGGAGGTAAACCAGACAAGTCATCTGGAAATACTTCTGGGTAATCCCGTACTACTGGAATATCCACCAGTTTCCTTTCCTCGTCTTTCTTTTCAACTACATGAGCCAGGAAGGCGTAGCACTGCTTTCGTAGACTCTGGCGTGCTTTCATGCAGGAAATCAACTTTAAGCTCTTACCCGGTCGTTCTCCCTGAACCTTGAGTACTTCCCCGTTTGGCATAGGGATACGTACTACTTTGTCTCGGCAAACAATCTCGGCTCCATTCTGCGACAACCAATCCATACCCACAATCACATCGAAGCTTCCTAACTCAAAGGGTATCAAATCTATGTCGAATGTATGATCCTCCAACGTCAACGAACACTTCCTAACAATCTCATCGGCCTGAGCAACCTTACCATTGGCCATTTCTACAGAGTAGCTAGTTTCTAGCCTACTAGGACTCAAATCAAGCAATTGCACAAACTCGGAAGAAATAAAACTATTGTCTGCTCCAGTATCAAATAATATAGATGCGAAGTGATGATTGAGTAAGTGCGTACCCGTGACAACATTCGGGTCCTGACGAGCATCATTAGCTCCAATGACGAATGCACGTCCCCGAGCTGCGTTTCCCTGATTAGTTGGGCCTTGATTCCCAGCAATAGCCAACACCTGCTGCTGGTTGTTCCCCTGTTGACCCGGTGCCCGATTCAGCCTGGGGCACATATTCCTGTAGTGATCGGGGCTCCCACACTCAAAGCAAGCCCTTGCATTCCCGGCGGGGTTAACCGCGTTGACGGGTGCTACAAGATTCGGCGCAGTCCTGCAGTCTCTTGCCAAATGACCCGGGCGCTTACAGTTAGCGCACACCCGGCACTGCGTCCCTGGGGGATGATGATAATTGCACCTGTCACATTTGGGGTGCGGCCCCACATACTCTCTTCTGGCCTGAGACACGGCCACGAAATTCCTGGTCGGCTTAGACCTCTTCTCAAACCTTCCGGCACTCGACCGGCTCGATTCTCCAACATCTTTCCTCTTCTCGGCCCCTCGGCCCAATACCCCGGTTCTAACCATCTCGTCAGTCAAAGCGCCAGCTTTCAGAATCGCGCTCTGGATAGTAGGAGGAGCGGCTGCTGTGACCATAGCTCTAATTTGAGGCGCGAGTCCCCAAATGTACCTCTCGATCCTCTTTGATTCCGGCGTGACTAGATGCGGAACCAATCTGGCAAGCTCATGAAAACGATCAGTATAAGCTGCATGCCCTGCCCCCACCATAGCATGATTCCAGAACTCATGCTCCAGCTTCTGCATCTCGTTGAGAGGGCAGTATTCCTCAGTGATCAAGGCTTTGAACTCATCCCACGACATCTGCATCGCGGACTCTCTTCCTCGAGCTTGAATCTGAGTGTTCCACCAGGTTAGGGCTTTACCCTGTAGTGAACAAGTAGCATACTTGATCCTCTGGCTGTCGAGGCACTCACTGATGTCGATCACTGCCTCCATCTTTTCCAACCACCTAGTTAGGGCTATCGCCCCACCTTTCCCATCGAATTCTCTGGGCTTACAAGCCACAAACTCCTTGTACGAGCATCCCCGACGAGCATTGACCACTCCAGTCTCGATACCGGCAGTACCACCATTTCCGGTTTCCTGGTTGCTCTCGTTTCCAGTCGGGTTCCCGTTTCCCGTTTCAGTTTCTATCCCACCTTGGGCTCCCTCATCGTTGCCACCATCCCCGTGAGGGTGGTGTTGTTGAAGCGCGTCGCTCACTTGGGCCACGATAGTAGGAATCAGTGCGGCCAATTGTTGAGCGATCAGGGCTGCCATGTCGGCGTTCCCTGTTCCTTGACTGTTGTTGGCAGGAGCATCGTTTGTTCTTGGTGCTCTGCCTCTGCCTCGGCCTCTGCCCCTTGGGGCTTCACTCCCGCCACTACTGCTACGGGTGACTCTTCGAGGCGGCATGTTCTAATCATAAAAGAGGTAACATATCAGCTTTAGTCACCATGAGATACAAAAGTATTCCACTTATCAAATTCCAATGTTCATGTTCCGGTCAGCCAGACCACCATGCAGCCCATTTCAAGCATATTCTCGGTATACCGGTGGTGTTTATATATAGGGTTCCCCGCAGCGTTCCCACCACACCCACGATGTACCGAGAATGATGCCTGATCCGGTTACATGACATCCGACTTTCCTTTACATCATATCCATAATAATCCATCAAGTCCATGTATTTCATGTCAATATCATGCTTATTGTCATCACACATCACAACAGTTGTAAGTCCATGTATACAATCACGTTTAGTCTAACGGAGGTTGTCTATTTCCTCATCTTTCGAGGTTTCAGACATAATCCTCCTCATGGTTAATCTCAATGTCCAAGGTCAGCGCAATAACATGATCTGTGATGATCTCTTCGGGTTAATACCCGGATCTGATAAACTAACTCGGCGCGCAGAGGGAACGGAAGATCCAATAGAGTATTCCCATAAAAGAGTGAGCACAAGGGCTCTCTCATAGGGTAGAATGATCACATAACAAATAGATGAGCAAATCAAGTAGCGAGGAACACATACACGAGATATAATATGCATACAAAGCCTTAGCATGCAAATCTACATGAAGGTTCCTAGGTTATAGTCTAGGTCAAGCGTATTGCCTAATTCTCTATAACCAATGGCTCTGATACCAATCTGTCACACCCCCGCTAAAAGCGGAAACACGGGGATGTAACGAGAATGGGATCGTCATAACACATGGTAAGCGATAGAGTGCAATATAAATAAATGATGTCATGCGTGTCATGACGACACCCGACAACAAGGGGACTTGTGTCGTGTTTAGTCAATGTCCACAACACATAGCCATAAGCAACATGATGATGATAACATATATACACATAAGATGAAAATGTAAATGTTAATTCCCACAACCCGGGAACAAGTTCAAATGTTGATAATTGTTTACATGCGATAACATTGTTCAAAAAGATTGTTTAACAAAACATGAGCTAAGTCCCAAAAATGCATCCTAGGGTCTCCACTAAGGCAGCACACCTAGATTCCTGGACTTGCATGTTCACCTGAAAAGATATGCTTAAAACGGTCAACAAAATTGTTGGTGAGCTCGCAGGTTTATGTATAAAAATGTAAGTGATGCTGTATATAATAGCGCGTCGGAATACCGTGAATACAGTTATTACACAAGTAAATATCACATGACATGAGCTTTGCAACCAAACCTAGCGACGTACACAAAGAAATTGTCGGCATATATTCACCCAAGGGCCCGTTCCTGGCCACTGATGGTACCAACTAGTATACCATCGAACGAGGGTGGGGGTGTCAACCCAGTAGTACTACCAATACCTAACCGTCGGTTCCCACACTGGAATTAAATAGTTGCAAAGATAGAACCACACAGCAGACCCAAGCATGCATCAAATAGTACTTGCAACACAGTATCACGTTGATTCCTTGTATGTAAAATGTATGTAAGTTGTACAGCATAAAAATTGTGTAAGCATACTTTTCCCCCAATTTGTAAATGATTGAAATATTGTATAAATGTGAAAAGGGGCCACGAAACTCACTTGTTAAGTGGTAAGTATGTATGAGCGATGTAATCCCAAATGTTGAATGCAAATAAACAGTCAAACACCTATTGACAGTTATTGTATAGCATTAATGATATGATATATGTATAAGCGCGCAATAATGATGGGTCGGTTCAAGTCGTATCGGATGGGTCACGCACTACACACACAGACTGACACGCGTACTAGATCCTATGTGGATTCAAGTACAAGACATTGTTGCCACTAATGATGGTATTTGAGTAAAAGTATTGTTGTTATCGAAGAATATTAAATAAGTGTCAATAGTTATAGTCAATTTAGTCGTTCGTAAAGCGTTAGTCATATTTGCTCAAAGTAGTTTCTGTGCCCTTTCTCACGTTGACTTTAATATTTGTGGCCAAACAATGGCATAATTGTGTTAGTGTTACCTCGACACCACACGACATACTCACGCCACGCACAAGGGTAAAACACAACAAATTCAGTCGCATACAAGGCCAGACGCACGACTCAACCTCCATTCGTGCGAATCAATCCTCAATCGTGCGAATCAGCTTCATTCGTACGATTGAGCCTTCATTCGTATGATTGGCCTTCAGTCGTACCACACAACACCCAACTGCACGACTCAACTTCCATGCGCACGAATCAACCTTCAGTCGTGCGAATTAGCTACTTTCGTACGACTGAACCTTCATTCGTGCGATTGGACCCCAGTCGTGCGAATCACATTCATTCGCACACATTCAGTCGGTCACCTGACTCAATCGCACACAAACACTCAGTCGCATGACTCATTCGCATACACTCATTCGCACGCATGACTCAATCGCACACAGACACTCAGTCGCACAACTCAGTCGCATAACTTGCCCAGTCGCACAACTCAGTCGCGCGATTGACTCAGACGCATGATCCAGTCGCACGACCCACTCAGTCGCACGGCTCAATCGCATGGATGACCCAGTCGCCCAATCTGCAGAATCGCGACTGTGGTCGGGGTGAGCAGCCCCCGAGCTGCTCTAAGCACGGGTTTTACACCACATAGACTTCCAGAAACACTCAACAAACATACCCAAGCATAAAGCACAAGCAAAGGGACCTCACACGCACCCATACGACCTTGTGTGTTCGGGTTGAACCCGAACACCCGAAACCCTAGTTTGGACAGCCGTGAAAAGGCTCTAAAATGGACAACCAAAGACAACTACCTGCTAGAGAGGGGTAGTGTAGGCTGTAGACGGTGTCAAGACGAAGAAAACGAGACCTCTCGGGTCGGATTTGGTGCTAAAATGGTGTTTTTTGTGTGTGAAAGAGATGAAGATGAAGAAGATGATAGAAATGGGGGTTTAGGGCTGGAAATGGGGTATTTATACCCAGCCCAAGTTTCCAAAATTACAAGTTTAGTCCCTGCACTTAACCCCCGAGTTTTCCCAAGTTTTGTTCGGTTGAAAAACGACTTCGTTAGGTGTTTTATATTAATTGTAAAAGTTCTTTTAATGTTATTATGACTGAAGAAATGGTTATATTAAAACATTTATTATATTTATAAAATGATATATTTAGCATTTTCAAAAATGAAAGTTTTAAAGGTCTTTTTAAGGTTCACACACAGTTTTAACGAATGCACACACAACGATAATATTGCACACATGATATCCACATAATGTGTCAAATAATGACGAGGAATGACCAAAAGTAGAGAAAAGATGACGGACAAACACGTCATTTGACGGACCTTGAAGTGACGGATGTCACAGTAGTTACATAGAACGACTCTATATGCCACAAGTAAATAAAACAACCAAAGATTTAGTTTGAAACAGTGCGGAAGCGTTTTGAAAACAACTCAACAAATAAAAGTATAAATATGGCAAAACAAGTGCCAACCCAAAATAGTAAACCACAATCATTAAAATGCTAATGTCTTGAAGACCGAGTCTTAATGTGCAAGTGAACCGTGGAGTGCTCCTAGAGGCAAGCAGCTTAATGACCTGAGAAAAGCATACTAAAATGTCAACACATAGGTTGGTGAGTTCAAGAGTTTGAGTTCAGTAAACATATAAACAGTCGTGATATATATAAGCAGTGTATTGCAATAGATAGCTAGTCTATTAACAGCAAATATTAATACACAGTGATTTCGCAATTGAAGCTGACTGTGATAGTTGTTGCCTCCTGTCACGACTTACCATGTCGTGACAATGTTCAATAGGACAAATTGCACCCGGTTGACCTCGAGTCACACAGGTGGGGCTCGTCAGACCCAGTAGTACTACCCAAGTTTCCCCGCTATTAAATATTAACAATTCGAAAGTGTGAGGACTTTTCCCATGATAAAAAGCACTATATCAATATTATACACAACTTAAATATTAAAAGCGTTCGTAAAATACCAGTATGCTATCTCCCCCAAAAGAGATTAAATAAAGCGTGGGGCATGAACTCACCTGATGTATGCAAAGAGTACTTAGGGTTTATTTGAGAAACGAGTGGATAGCCAACCTTCAAAGGTTACCTAGATCATGCGAGTACATAAGTACGTGTAAATGAAAGACATGTGAAAACCCTAATCATACCAAAACCAAAGACTCAAGCTTCCAGACAAATAGACACGTTTGACCTAGTTGACCCGTTTGACCCGTTGGTGACATTATGAGTTGCAATTCAAATAGAGCCAATGAGAACATATAACATACATGACTAACATTCAAACAGTATCATACACATGTTACATTATCCATACATAACCCTTAAGTCATAGCCATGCCCATAGTATTCAACATACGCCATAATCATTACTCACCAAACCCAAACATGATATCCTAGCAACTAATCAACACCAACTTCATACATGATCACCAAAATCCAAATATCATCCATGATTAATCAAAACATCCCATACAACTAATTCAACATGTTTCATCACCTTAGAATTCATCCATGATCATACTAACATGCTCCTAATATCCCAAACATGTTCATATCATCATACATCAAACTTTACACAAATAAAGTTTCCCTTTTGGGAAAGAACATCCCAAAATCTATCAAACATCCTATACATTCATGAATTCATTAATAATATACCAATTCAAGCTCATATCAACATCTATGCATGATCAACAACATCCAAACATCATAATCCATCATCTTCATAAACAAAAGTTTCTACTTTTGGCAAGCTATGAACTAACAACATGCATTCAAAGATTTCTAGCATTCATAACATCAATCTAGCATCTAATTATCATCATGAACTCATCCATAACATCAATCCATCACTAGATCACTACTTCATGCAAAATAAAGTTACTATTCTTAGTAACCTATGAACAATGCATCAAAATCCCAACTTTCTTGTAAGATCAATGTATTCTAACATTCATACAACCCAATAATCATCAAACATTCATTAAACAATCATCATCCATACAAAATCATACTAGAATTCGAATTAGGGTTTGTACATCAAAATTCATGATCAAATCCCTAGAAACATATAATTCTTGCATAATCGACGTTAACTAACATGTATACAATCTAACTAACATATAAACATCATCATACAACATCAATTTCGACTCCATGAATGCCAAATCACGAATTAAGGTTCGGCCACTATGAACAACTCACAAAAACGTGAAAAAACTAACCTTTAACGTGTTATAGCTTGCAATTGATGATTCCTATGTGTTATATAGCTTGTAATCGAACCAAAACCACACGAATTTGCTTGTTCTTGGCTGATTTTCGAAGATGGAGAGGGAGAGAAGAGAGGTTGCGGCCGATTTGGGGGTGGGGGCTAGGGTTTGGGTGTTTTGTTTAGTTTTAATTTCCATATTTACCCTTTAGGCCCTTGTAATTTGTATTTTATAAAAACTAAGCTTTAAACTCCTTGTAAAGTGTTTTTAACTTAATAATGTAAAGATATAAACTAATGAAAATCATTATATATCTTATCTTTATAAAAACACAAGACATACGAATAAATAGGCATGTTTTCGCGTTACGCGATTAATTTTCTAATTAACATTTTAAAAACATGCAAACACATAAACATAACACAATAATCACATAATCAATTAGATTCTCATTAATTTAACATTATTCATTATTATTAGATCACCAACGTTAAACGACAACTAGTGTGTGCTCACGACACGTGTATGCAAGACTTAACGAAACTAACGGAGTTTGGTAACGGAAATTTACCGGATGTCACATTATCCCCATGTTGAAAGAATTTTCGTCCCGAAAATTGCGTTACATGGTGAGAGTGTTCCATCACTGGTCTACTGCATTGGCACACAGAAATCGAAATCGAGTGAGTTTTGGATGAGTTGTCACATCATCCCCATGTTGAAAGAAATTTCGTCCCGAAATTTAAATCAATACCTTCATCTGCAGACATCGTCTTCTCGAATAGATGAGGATACTTAAGCTTCATTTGATCTTCCCGTTCCCATGTGAATTCCGGTCCACGTCGCGAATTCCAACGGATTTTGACAATAGGTATCTTGCTCTGCTTAAGTGTTTTCACCTCACGGTCCATCACCTCAACTGGTTCCTCAATAAAACGTAGTTGCTCATCCACTTGAACCTCCTCCAGTGGTACGACCATCGTTTCATCAGTTATGCATTTCTTCAAGTTTGATACATGAAATACATCATGGATTCCACTTAGCGAATCAGGTAGGGCTAGACGGTAGGCCACTGGACCTATTCTTTCCACTATTTCAAATGGTCCAACGTACCTCGGGTTTAGCTTCCCTCGCTTGCCAAACCGAACTACGCCTTTCCATGGTGAAACTTTCAACAAAACCTTGTCACCAACCTGAAACTCTAAAGGTTTCCGTCTTTTATCAGCATAACTCTTTTGTCGGTCTCGCGCTGCTGCCATACGGTTCCGTATCTGTACGATTTTCTCAGTTGTTTCATGAATCAACTCGGGACCAGTCAGTTGACTATCGCCAATTTCCGCCCAACAAACAGGTGATCTACATTTTCTCCCATACAAGGCCTCGAAAGGTGCTGCTTGTATGCTAGTGTGATAACTGTTGTTATAAGAAAATTCCACCAATGGCAGGTGAACTTCCCAGTTATTCCCGAAATCAATTACACAAGCACGTAGCATATCTTCCAACGTCTGTATGGTACGCTCACTCTGGCCATCCGTTTGCGGGTGATAAGCAGTACTCATATCTAATCGTGTTCCCAAAGATTTCTAGCATTCATAACATCAATCTAGCATCTAATTATCATCATGAACTCATCCATAACATCAATCCACGTGCGGGGTTTTACCGCGAGGCGTGTGAACAAACCAGGATCACAGTCAGTAGTTACATAGAACGACTCTATATGCCACAAGTAAATAAAACAACCAAAGATTTAGTTTGAAACAGTGCGGAAGCGTTTTGAAAACAACTCAACAAATAAAAGTATAAAAATGGCAAAACAAGTGCCAACCCAAAATAGTAAACCACAATCATTAAAATGCTAATGTCTTGAAGACCGAGTCTTAATATGCAAGTGAACCGTGGAGTGCTCCTAGAGGCAAGCAGCTTAATGACCTGAGAAAAGCATACTAAAATGTCAACACATAGGTTGGTGAGTTCAAGAGTTTGAGTTCAGTAAACATATAAACAGTCGTGATATATATAAGCAGTGTATTGCAATAGATAGCTAGTCTATTAACAGCAAATATTAATACATAGTGATTTCGCAATTGAAGCTGACTGTGATAGTTGTTGCCTCCTGTCACGACTTACCATGTCGTGACAATGTTCAATAGGACAAATTGCACCCGGTTGACCTCGAGTCACACAGGTGGGGCTCGTCAGACCCAGTAGTACTACCCAAGTTTCCCCGCTATTAAATATTAACAATTCGAAAGTGTGAGGACTTTTCCCATGATAAAAAGCACTATATCAATATTATACACAACTTAAATATTAAAAGCGTTCGTAAAATACCAGTATGCTATCTCCCCCAAAAGAGATTAAATAAAGCGTGGGGCATGAACTCACCTGATGTATGCAAAGAGTACTTAGGGTTTATTTGAGAAACGAGTGGATAGCCAACCTTCAAAGGTTACCTAGATCATGCGAGTACATAAGTACGTGTAAATGAAAGACATGTGAAAACCCTAATCATACCAAAACCAAAGACTCAAGCTTCCAGACAAATAGACACGTTTGACCTAGTTGACCCGTTTGACCCGTTGGTGACATTATGAGTTGCAATTCAAATAGAGCCAATGAGAACATATAACATACATGACTAACATTCAAACAGTATCATACACATGTTACATTATCCATACATAACCCTTAAGTCATAGCCATGCCCATAGTATTCAACATACGCCATAATCATTACTCACCAAACCCAAACATGATATCCTAGCAACTAATCAACACCAACTTCATACATGATCACCAAAATCCAAATATCATCCATGATTAATCAAATCATCCCATACAACTAATTCAACATGTTTCATCACCTTAGAATTCATCCATGATCATACTAACATGCTCCTAATATCCCAAACATGTTCATATCATCATACATCAAACTTTACACAAATAAAGTTTCCCTTTTGGGAAAGAACATCCCAAAATCTATCAAACATCCTATACATTCATGAATTCATTAATAATATACCAATTCAAGCTCATATCAACATCTATGCATGATCAACAACATCCAAACATCATAATCCATCATCTTCATAAACAAAAGTTTCTACTTTTGGCAAGCTATGAACTAACAACATGCATTCAAAGATTTCTAGCATTCATAACATCAATCTAGCATCTAATTATCATCATGAACTCATCCATAACATCAATCCATCACTAGATCACTACTTCATGCAAAATAAAGTTACTATTCTTAGTAACCTATGAACAATGCATCAAAATCCCAACTTTCTTGTAAGATCAATGTATTCTAACATTCATACAACCCAATAATCATCAAACATTCATCAAACAATCATCATCCATACAAAATCATACTAGAATTCGAATTAGGGTTTGTACATCAAAATTCATGATCAAATCCCTAGAAACATATAATTCTTGCATAATCGACGTTAACTAACATGTATACAATCTAACTAACATATAAACATCATCATACAACATCAATTTCGACTCCATGAATGCCAAATCACGAATTAAGGTTCGGCCACTATGAACAACTCACAAAAACGTGAAAAAAACTAACCTTTAACGTGTTATAGCTTGCAATTGATGATTCCTATGTGTTATATAGCTTGTAATCGAACCAAAACCACACGAATTTGCTTGTTCTTGGCTGATTTTCGAAGATGGAGAGGGAGAGAAGAGAGGTTGCGGCCGATTTGGGGGTGGGGGCTAGGGTTTGGGTGTTTTGTTTAGTTTTAATTTCCATATTTACCCTTTAGGCCCTTGTAATTTGTATTTTATAAAAACTAAGCTTTAAACTCCTTGTAAAGTGTTTTTAACTTAATAATGTAAAGATATAAACTAATGAAAATCATTATATATCTTATCTTTATAAAAACACAAGACATACGAATAAATAGGCATGTTTTCGCGTTACGCGATTAATTTTCTAATTAACATTTTAAAAACATGCAAACACATAAACATAACACAATAATCACATAATCAATTAGATTCTCATTAATTTAACATTATTCATTATTATTAGATCACCAACGTTAAACGACAACTAGTGTGTGCTCACGACACGTGTATGCAAGACTTAACGAAACTAACGGAGTTTGGTAACGGAAATTTACCGGATGTCACAGGAGCTCTGTATTGGGGAATTGGACACTGAGCTGTTCCCCCATCCATGAGACTCACTTCCCATGTATAAGCCTGTAGGATTCTCTGGTGTATGCTCTGAGAAACATGATTTGTTCTTCCATAGTAAGATTCTCTGGTTCACCATCGAACAATCCTTCACGCCCATACAGCTCTGAGATATATTTGGCCTGTTTGCCATTTTTGAGCTCAACTGTTGTGATCTGTCTGTAGGCAAACTCATCTGGGTGATTACCTTCAAGTAACAGACTGAGCTCATTTTGTTTGAAGTTCTCAAGCTTCTTGTAGACTAACCCTTCTTGATTACTCTGTTTTCTAACATCTTTTGGGGAGGCTGTTTAGTCTCATAAGCCTTCTTGAAGTCTTCTACAATTTCCCAGGGTGATACTACAAGGACCACTGTGATCTCTTCATCTACGATCCTTTTTATCTGGCCCTTGTATCTTGCAGGAATGTCCTTCTTCACAATTCTGTGAGCCACCCTAGGATCAGGCCATATCCTCACCTTTTCCTTTTGATATTGAAATGTGTTGGCAAGGGTGTACAGTCTCAGAGCTTCTTTCTTCATACTTATTATTGATGAAGAAGCAGCATAAGTTTTGTCTATACTCTTCAGCATCTCCTCATCATGAAGCCTTTGCAGCTGCTCTTCTTCTATCTTTACTCTCACAGTTTCCATCTGTGAGGTGGGAGTGATGGGCATAGATTTGGCTTTAGGAAAAGTTAGGAATGCAGAAAGAGGCAACCTATCTTCTTCCTCATCATCCTCTTCATCTTCTTCTTCTAGCCTCAACATCCTTCTCTTCTTCTTCTTGGATGCATCATCGGCTGTTGGTTTTGAGGGTAAAGGAGTTGGTTTAATGGGTTGTGGTAGTGGTGATTTTGAAGTGGTAGGTTTTGCAGGTTGTTCTAGCATTCTTGTAATGAGTGAGGCTTTGGAGTATTTTGCTAGTTCGTTTCTGTTCCCAGCCCCTGCTTCATTTAGTGCTTCAATCACTAATCCTTTAGTGTATGCTTCAGACGTACAGATCTTGGTGGTTATTGCCAAGATACTGTCCCTGGTCCATGACTTAATCTCTATCAATGATCTTCCAAGATACTTTGCAATGAATCTGATCATGATCTCCAGTCTTTCTCTTTCTAACACATCATAACTTGCCCATCTTGAGTTAATTTCTTCAACTTCAAGTCTTCTAATCTCTGAGTCAAGCTGTGCAGTATCGAACCCTTGTCTGTATAGTTGGTCAATAATGGAGTCCATAGATTTACTATGTGTAGCATCCGCCATTTTGACCATCTCATCAAGTTGGAGTTCTTTTTCTTTTCTTTCAATCTTCCTCTTCTTATATGTGATGTGAAAGTCTTTGTGACTTTCACTCACTTGATCAGTGTCAGCTCCCTTCACATACTCTTCCTCCTTCTCAGTCTCTTTCACAACCTCTTCTTCCTCCTGTTCTCTCTCTATCAATATGCTCTTCCCTTTGTCTTTTACTAACTGACTCTCCCCCTTTTTGGTTGCATTGGTTGCAAGGGTTTGAGTAGTAGAAAGCCTTGTGCTCACAATCTCCTCCACCAGTGGCTGTATGATTGAGGGAAGTCTGTCATCCAAGGTTTTGATCACAATGTCGGTGATCATTGGGGTGATGAGAGGTAGGGATTTATGAAAGATAGCAGCTGTTTGCTCAGAGGGGTTCTGTCCCTGAGAAGCAATGCCAGAGGTAGAGGCTGGTGGATTGAATGTTTTTAGTGGCTGAGTGTTTAGGAGACCTTCAGATGAAGGTGCAATCTGTGGGTGTATGGTGGTATCAGATGGACTTGCTTCTTGAGAGAATTGGTCAAGTAGTCTTTGTAGTCTACTGACTTCTTCCTCAAGAATTGTGTTCTGGGCTAGAACATCATAAAAGAAGCCCAGGTCATCATCAGCAGATGCTGAATCACCTGACCTCCTGCTAGTAGCAAGATGTACATGCCCTGGGTGTAGACCAGATGTAGCATGTGCCCCTTTTTCTTGGAACTTGGGACTTCTAGCCTCAGGACGATGTCCTTCATCAGCTGTTGCCTCTGATGAGGTCTTAGCCATGTTACCAGCCTCAGTCTGATCATGTGCTGATGCAGAAGAGGTGGCAGCCTCACCAGATATTCTTATCTCCGTATCTACACTAGGAGACTGAACATTTAAACCCCTGTGCTGTGGGTTGTCAGAAGCATGTTGATCCTCTACCTCAATATCTTTGGTTTTCCCTTTAGGTGGTTGTTGGGGAGGAGGAGAGGCATGCAGCTGAGTCAGCACATTTGCAATTATAAGTGTTGGACTTTGGGGGGCATTTTCATGAGGAGATAGGGTAGTATGCACCTGGGGAGAATGGTGTGTTTCAATGGCAATCTCCTCAAATGAGGAAGATTCCAGATTTGTGGGTACCCCTTCTTTGGTTGCTTCAGGTTCCTTTTGAGAGGAATCCTGAGCGGCTGTGGCTGGGTGAGTCTCTGATACTACTGGGGGGTTTACACCAGCAAGTATATCCTGTCTTGGTGGTACATGAGCATCTTCAGGGGACTCATCTTCCTGAATAGCTGTTTTGGTTCGTTTTGTTTTTGGTTTGGTGGGGACTTTGGATTTTGTGGTGGTGGTTGTGGGTTCCAGCTGCGTGGGTTTGCGCAGCTTGGCAGCCACTTTGAGTGATTGGTCAGAGTTGTGCCGGGAGTATACTTCAGGCAATACAACCATAGCAGGGACTCCCAGGCCAACAACTCCCTCAGCTTGAAGCTGGTTTTCAATTATGGCCATTATGAACCGAGGATATAATATCCAACGGTTAGAAAGTTGTTTTTGGGCCATATCCTTGAGCTCTAAGAATAGTATTTCAGAAAAATTTAAAGGTTGTTGCTCAAGGATAGAGTACAATACCTGTTGCCACCTTGTGGACATTTGATCCCATGATGAAGTCTTGGGGGCCAGGCAGACATTAACCATATGAAAGATAAGCCGTTCAGCATCCTGGAAATGTTTCTTCAATATGGTAGAGGCACTCAGGTTGCCTTCGTATCCATGGTGGGCAAATGATAGATCAGTGGTGCCCTTTGGATAGCTAGTCAGGAAAGTGGCATCATCCAGATTGAGGGTTTGGCGAAGAATCTCTGGATTGATGACCACCTTTTGGCTATGGACAAACGAATGAAGTGACTCTGTGTCATTCTCCTCAGAGACAAGAGTGACGTTTGTCCAGAATTGGCTAAGGGATTCGGCATATATGGTGGGGTTTATCAGAAAAGCTGTTTTGTAAGGTGACTGGACCATTAAATCAATGGCGTTGTGAAACTTGGTCCAGTATGGTGATTTGGTAAGGTGAGCGACACAGTTGTGTCGTGGTTTTAGTTGCATGGTCGCCATGGATGAAGAGAGGGTACAGAGTTTTTGAACGTTAGGTTTGAGAGGAAAGGTGAGAAAAACTCTGGTGAGATAAGGTATTTATAGGGTAGGGTTATAAACCGACTGAAGGTTTTGGTGTTAGTCATCATTTGGTGAAACTAGTGATGACGTGGCATTAACTTTCAGAGGTTTGAAATGACTGACCGTATTGGTGTGATCATCAGTTGTTATAAAACAACTGAAGACTTGGGTTTAACCGTCAGACATTGAAACAGCTGAAGTCTTTGAATTAGTCTTCAGTAGGTATAAAACTACTGAGGAGAATTCCGACTTCAGGTGGTGAAACAACTGAGGACATGGTGTTTGTCATCAGTAGTTGTGAAACTACTGAAGACAGTGGTTTTGTCATCAGTCGTTGTAAACAGCTGAAGACTTAATGGTAGTCTTCAGTGGTTGTAAACTACTGAAGACATAGCTATGGCTTCAGTTGTTTAGAAACAGCAGTTGTAGAAACAACTGAAGAGAAATTGCTTATCATCTGTTGTCGTCAATTCATAGCTTTTCAGCTGTTTCAGTCTGACCTCCACATTTAAATCCGAGTTTGATGTTTCATTGGTCATCAGTACTTATCTGCATTTCTGACATCAGCAGTTGTAGTTACATCAGCTGTTGTGATTTCATCAGCTGTTATAACTACATCAGCTGTTTTAACAAATGAAGTACTTATATATGACATGGTTACCAATGATCATCAGTATTTATTACTGAGATTATCGGTAGTTGTCACTTATTCTAGCTGCAGCATACCAAGCCTTAACACCAGGTTGTGGAAAGTTGAACTATCCAAAGGCTTAGTAAAAATGTCTGCAAGCTCATCAGCACTAGGAACAAATTTTGGATCAATCAGACCTTTTTCAAAACAATCTCTAATAAAATGGTGTCTGATTTCAATATGCTTAGTCCTAGAGTGCTGGACAGGATTCTTGACAATACAAAGAGCTGAAGAGCTGTCCATTAACAATGGAGTCTTAGTCTCAGTTATGCCATAATCCAATAATTGGTTTTGAAGCCATAATACCTGAGATGTACAACTTGCAGCAGCAATGTACTCGGCTTCAGCAGTTGATGTAGCAACTGAGGTTTGTTTCTTACTCTGCCAAGAAATCAAACAGTTGCCTAGGAATTGGCATCCACCAGAAGTTGATTTCCTGGTCAACTTACACCCTGCATAATCACTATCAGAAAAAGCAACTAGTTTACCAGAATGTCTAGTAGAATACCATAAACCTAGAGATGGAGTGCCTTGCAAATATCTAAAGATCCTCTTGACTGCAATCAAATGAGACTCCTTAGGTGCAGCCTGAAATCTAGCACAAACACATGTAGCAAACATAATATCTGGTCTAGAAGCTGTTAAGTACATCAAGGACCCAATCATACATCGGTAAAGTGTTTCATCAACCACTTTACCTTTCTGATCTGTATCCAGTTGTGTGGTGTTGCACATGGGAGTAGAACAAGGTTTACAATTTTGTAAATCAAATTTTTCCAAAAGATTTTTTGTATATTTGGACTGATGAATGAAAATTCCATCAGCCTTTTGTTTGATTTGCAAACCCAGAAAGAATTGTAATTCCCCCATTGCACTCATTTCAAACTTTTGTTGCATCAACTTTGTAAAGCCATCACACAACTGTGGATCAGAAGATGCAAAAATAATATCATCTACATAAATTTGAACAAGTAAATTATGCTGCCCTGCTTTCTTAATGAATAAAGTTTTATCTATGGTGCCTCTAGTAAAATTATTTTCAAGAAGAAAGTTTGATAATGTCTCATACCAGGCTCTAGGAGCTTGTTTCAACCCATAAAGAGCCTTATCAAGCTTATACACCCAATTAGGATGTTTGTTGTCCTCAAAACCTGGTGGTTGACATACATAAACCTCTTCTTTAATTTTCCCATACAGAAAAGCACTTTTGACATCCATTTGAAAAACTTTAAGATTTTGATAAGCAGCATAAGCTAAAAACAATCGAATTGCTTCCAGTCTGGCTACAGGAGCAAAGGTTTCATCATAATCAATACCTTCTTCTTGTGCAAACCCCTGAACAACCAGTCTGGCCTTGTTCTTAACAATAAGCCCATTTTCATCAGTCTTATTCCTAAACACCCATTTAGTGCCTATTGCACACTTACCTGGAGGTAGAGGAACCAGTTCCCACACTTGTTGTTTCTTGAACTGAAGAAGCTCAAGCTGCATGGCATCAACCCATCCATTGTCCTTTAAAGCAATGTGATAATTCTTTGGCTCTTGCTGACTAATGAAGAGAGCATAGAAGCAGAAATTTGACAATTGACTTCTTGTTGATACTCCAGCAGTGATATCACCAATGATTTGAGACATAGGGTGATTCTTCAGATCTTGGTACACAATGAGATCAGTGCAAGTGTTTGTAGCAGGCTCAGCAGCAACAGATGGTGATGGTGAAGTATTTCCTTGAAACCAATCAGTAGATGGTAGTTCAAAGGAAGTTGAAGTTGTAGAAATCTCATCAGCATTTGTTGTGGATTGAGCTGCTGGAGCTACAGGAACATCAGGTCTAGCTGAATCAGGCAGTTGATCAGTAAAGCTGAAGAGGTGAGTACTACTATCATCATCATCAGCACCAGCAGTACCACCAGGTGGAGAACTGTTGACAGGAGCAACAACAGGAGTTTGATGAGGAGCATATTGTAGTATGTCCAAATCAAATATCTCCACAGGGTTTTGTGGAATCTTGTCCTTTGGAGATTCATTAAACTTAACATGTAAAGTCTCTTCAACCATCTTTGTTCTACAGTTGAAGACTCTGTATGCTTTGCAAGTTGATGAATAACCAACAAAATATCCTGCATCCACCTTAGAATCAAATTTTTGGAGTTGATCCCTTGTGTTGAGAATGAAACAAGGACATCCAAAAGCTCTAAAGAATGAAATTAGAGGGGCCAAATGATGAAGAACTTCATATGGAGTTTTCATCAACCTCTTATTCACTAGAGCTCTATTTTGTACATAACAAGCTGTATTGATAGCTTCAGCCCAAAAAGTCATTGGCAATCCAGAGTCAGCCAACATGGACCTTGCAGCTTCAATAAGGGTCCTGTTCTTTCTCTCCACTACTCCATTTTGTTCAGGAGTTCTTGGAATGCTAAAATGCCTCTTGATTCCCTTTGAGAGGTAGAACTCATCAAGTGTATTGTTTCTAAATTCTGTTCCATTATCACTTCTAATACACTTTACTGAGAGGGAATACTGCTTCTCAACATACAACACAAAGTTGATTATCTTCTGAGGTGCTTCATCCTTTGAATGCAAGAAGAAAGTCCATACAAATCTGGAGTAATCATCCACAATTACTAGACAGTATTTCTTCTTAGCCATACTCATCACTCTCACAGGACCAAAGAGATCCATGTGAAGAAGCTGTAAGCAGGCTGTGGACTTAGGTTCTTCTATGGAGGGAAATGAAACTTTGTGCTGTTTTCCTTTTAGACAAGCAGTGCAGTCATCTTCACATTTAAACTCCTTCATAGGCAATCCCCTTACTAAACCATGGTTGATCAGCTGATTTATGTTTTTGAGATTAACATGACCCAGCCTTCTATGCCATAGTGTAGATTCTTGAGGGGAAGCCTTGGAAAATAGGCAAGGATGGCCTTTGAGATCTATTTTCTTAGAAAGATCTAAGGCATGCACTCTTCCTGTCCTATTGGCCTTAAGGAGAGTGTGTTTATCCAACACCTTGTCAATCAAACTCAGAACTTTGGATGACAGAATCCGGCAGTTCTGACTTGTGAAAAGAGCAACATGGCCTTTGTCACACATTTGACTGACACTCAAGAGGTTGTACTTGAGATTTTCCACATGGTTAACATCATCAAACTTTATTTCCCCATTGGAAACAAAGCCTTTGCCGATGATGTAACCCTTTGCATCATTGCCAAAAGATACAAATCCCTTCCTTCCTTGAGAGTAGTCATTAAGAAGTGATCTGTTTCCTGTCATATGCATGGATCCTCCACTGTCTACATACCAGATGCCTCTGTGGCATGTTGAAGAACCCTGCAGAACAAAGCAAATTAGTTAGATTTTGAGACCCAAACCTTTTTGGTTTTGGGCCTATTCACATCAACAGATGGTGGACTAACAAGTTTGCTGGAAATAACAGCTTGAGAGGAAGAAGATGGTGGAGAAGAGGAATCCTTTGGCTTGGACCTCCTTTTCTGTGGATTCAACATAGGAACATCTAATTGGTTGACTCTTCCCAATAGATGTTGAACCATCATAACCAGTTGTGTCTGATTTTGTGATAAAGCTTTCAGCTCTTCAGACACATTAGCACTGGAGTTTGATAAGTTCTTATGTTGCACCTTCTTCTTTTGAGCAACCTCAGCTGTTACCTGTTTAACCCCTTCCTTTTTGGATTTCTTTTTGGACTTGAGGATTACAGGATTTGATGTTGCTGGTACAAATGTGGCTTTAAACTCATTTTTCATTTTAACCATTTTCTCTTTAATTTCATCTTTATGTTTGAGTTTGGATCCTCTTTTGTACCAACAATCATCAGTGAGATGATTAGACAGACCACATACTTCACATGGTTTCTTTTTCATCTTATGTTGATCATCAACTAAAGAGGATGAAACTACTGAAGACTTGCTTTCAGTACTTTGGAAGCACTATTTGCTTTCTTGACTTCCTCTTTAGTAGTCTTCAAACTCTTTCTACTGACAGTTTTCTTCTTTTCAGTGCTGTCAGTAATTGGAGCTTGAACTTCAGGAGTTAAATCTTGCTCTCCAGTCCTTTCAGGACTTTCAGAAATAACTCCTGAGTTGACCAACTCTTTGATCATGTGAGTGTCAGCAATTGAACCATCAACATTAGCTGATAGGTTCTGAGAGGGCTTAGTGCTGACTTCAACTTTTGATGATGCTTTATCAAAAAGTGAATCACATGATGAGGTGGATTGGTTATTGCTTTCTCCATCAGATTTCACCTCTACTCTTGGAGCAAAATCTGTAGGAGGAGCAGTGTGATTATAACCAATGCCAAACTTCACATTGGAAGCTGATTGCTTACTAAGAAGCATCTCAAAACCTTTGCATGATTGTACCCATCGATCACACTCTACTTGGGTGACTGCAAGGTTTCTTTAAGACTTTTCTGGTCTTCCAGAATAACCTCTAGCTTAGCCTTTTCATCATTTAATTGGCATTTAAGCTTATAAATCTCATCATTTTTACTATTAAGAGCAGACTCATACTCAGCTTGTCTTTTGGAAATTGTTTTCTCAAACTCAAGTTTTTCA